>KV417639.1:24717-49608 GCA_001630335.1 Athelia psychrophila
CGTGTGTCTTCGATCTTATAGTGCGATAAGTGCAACTGGCGCCCGGGCCAAATGCATCGCATCTAATTAGACGCGCAGACCGGATAATTAAATGGCGGTGCCAGCGCTGCTCAGCAACGGTACATGTGTCGGTCCCTATGTGCCAATTTGTGTTTCGTTGCAGTGGTTTGCTGTGCCAGAGGCCGCCCCGCTTAGCGCTAACACTCCCTTTTGGGACGCGTTGTACACAAGGCTAAACACGAGTACTGCTGCACTGGTCTGTCAGTTGACCTCGGTTCGACTCCGCGAGCGCAGCCTCCTTAAGTTACATTCGCGATCGCTCTCATTGTCATGCTGTACCAGGGTTAAGGAAGTAACCTTCATATTTCAGTAGGGCCCTTACAACACCTCTGAGGATATATTCGTCGCACCGTGCGTTTTGAACAAGTGCTGGTCTGAGAGGATGCATAAACTGTTTAACTATGGAATTCATTACAATCTCAGTCAATAATCGAATGCTAACGGTTTGACCACGCGGATGGACGAATTTACAATGGGCCACCTCCAATGGAGTGGTGCTGTAAAGGGCCTAGAATTGGAGTCATGGAAGCAGCAGCTAACTACTACCACGTAGAACTAAGAAGATATCTGCATTGCATCATTCCAGAAGTACGGGGCGATTTTGCCTCTCCTACTACTAGTAGATGCAGCCTAGACGTCCACTGACAGTTCTTCATTCTGCGAAGACTTCGGATACAAATGTGAGCGCCGTTACTAAATGGCCACTGAATTAGCTTGTCTTAATATCCTCATGATGCCTTTCGTCCGCGAAGAACGCTGAGTCTTATATTCCCCACACTTGAAGGGTTTTTAATGAAAAGAACCTAGAGCTTGCTTTCTTTCCCTCAGGAGGATGCGTCCATGGACAGGGCGAAATCAACTTTATACATCAAGCGCTGCATAGGCCTTTTTCGCTGTGGCCCGCTGCGCTGGAACGTGAGCTCCAGCATCCATATGTGTATAATCCTGTTTTATCATTTGCCCTCAGCCACTTCCAGCTCATCGCTTGGGATGCCCCTCGAGAGTCGGGGAAGGGAGCTAGATAACAGCCAGATAACAGCTGTACATCGCTTGTCTATCGCATGCAATGAGGCCCGGGACCACGCTGACGCCTGTCGTCACCAGGCGCCGTCTATTCATCTTTGCAGAGGGCGCTGGGTGTTAGCGCTCATCCAGTACACAGTCTCCGCGCCACCGCAACCCCAAGCATCGTGCATGTCAAAGCCTGCAAGCTGCGAAACATCATATAATTCAGCATTGTGTTGCAGGACAGGAGAACCAATCTCGAAGATTCATGCAATACTCATGACTGTAGGCACTCAAATTGATGTCTATGTGGTTAGATTGCGCCAAGGTACTGTACCGTTGTCTGCAACTCTTAGAACCATCATGGGGCCGCGCGACGAAGTAAGATCTTGAGTCATACGAGACCTGTACGCAGCCCTTCCTCGAGGAATGTACTGGACCAGCATCATATACAGCACTCCAAAGGGCTCCACATGATAGATCTGGATGCTAGTTCAGGTATAGGAAATCGATGGATTATCAGTTACTAGCCACGACCAGCAAGCAATGGAAGTATATAAAACATATGTGCAACTAGCCAATGCGGTCCGTCATGTCATCCGTATCAAGATAAGCGGAACGTTTGGGTTTCTTCTGTTCCTCGCGTTCGTCCTTGATCATTCTGCGAAGCGATTCGTGAGTATGCAAATTGCACCGTCACGCAGACAGAAACGCACCGTGCATCGACCCTTGCATCCGCGCCTTCAACGCTGATCATTTGCTGTGGTGTCTTCGCATCGATGACCTGTCCATCATACACCATCGCATCGGTCAATCCCCGGGCAACAAGGCCAATAGATGCACGCACATAATGATTGTCACAATGCGGACAATACTCGTCGCCTTCCTCGTACTCCGTCATATCCTTCCTGAACGTCTTCTTGCACTTCTTGCATGCAAACGTCATCTCCAGTGTCTTTGCCAGCTCGTGATCTTGGACGGCCGCATGACATTCTGCGCAGTCGTACCATGCCTTACAGCACGGCGCACGGATGGACACCTGGGCATTCAGGATGTGTTTGCTGGAGAGCAGAGGAGAAGTGAATGTCGGTCTTTGCGCAGATTGGATGGGAAGCGCGTAGAGTCTGCCTGGTCAGAGCTAACGAATGTGACTGCGTGGGTACGCCTTGGGGCGCGTATATCTCTGGAAGACCGGTAGATGCTACGGCAGACTCGGCGTGTTCACTGACCACATTCTGAGTTGCAGGGGTTCTTCAGACTTGTAAGTGGGTGAGAGGCCGAGAGATGATGAGCGAGCAGAGCAAGATTCGACCGTGGTGTGCGTTTGCACGTTGTAGAAGGTCACATGTACAGCAGTCAATCCGATTTACTCGTCCACCTCGGTCCTCCACCATCTCGTATTTGGGTATTTGGGTATGAATATTACAATTACAGGTGTGCGTAGAAGTACAGTGGACATCGAAGACTACCAATTGTCCATTGTACTCGCTGCGATAATAAGTACCGGAAGCGAATAATACAGGCAAGATTACCGTCTCTGCTCCTCGATATCCAGGGGGTCCGGACGAGACGGCCGAGGTGCGTATGCTAGATCTATGGTGATATAGTCAGCAACACAGCACATGTCACACAAGGATGAATAGGAACCTACCGAGGGGTGATGTGTAATTATACACGAGATGGTTGTGTTTTGATGCCCGCCTGTTGTGCTTGGTGATGTTCTCCTCTGACAGGGTCGCTAAGCTCGATGACGGTTCTTCCCTTCGGTTCGGTCTCAGCGGGGGCATGGGCTGTAACGCGACGGTCGTCGCCTGGCTGTCTCGTGTGCTGGCCCTGTCACGAGGATCGCTTGTCCACCCAAACTTCTCCGGTGTTTTCGGGAGCCCTTCAAATGAAGGACGGTCGGCGTCGTATGTGTCAGGAGGCAGGCTGAAACTGTGCTTGACGGGCGACGAGCTGAGCAGGTACGTTCCGCCTCCGTTGACAGACGGTGCCACGCTGGGCGGTCGGCTCAACGACTGGAGATTGGCCGTGGCCCGTCTCTCCCGTTTTGCCTTCTTCGCTGCAATTTCACCCTCTATCGATCGAGGGAAGAAGATCTGCCAGCGCGCACAGTTTAATTAATATGAGGCCACTGTAGGAGGAGAAGTGCGGTACGCACCACTAATGTGATTGCCGATGACACAATACAGCCGAGAGCAGCTATCATCGCCAATATATCAACCACCATCCTATCAGATCAAGTCAGTTGTGTGTCTGTTTGTCATAGGATGATGGGAATACTCACATGTTTCCGTTGACGTGCTGGTGGGGTCGGACTCCATCGATTCCCAGTGCAACCAATGGGAGGCAGAAGAGGAAACGGAAAACAATACGCAGAGTCTGGAGAAGAAGGGGTCATCAGCCTTAAATCAGTGCGACGATGCTGGTTAGCACATACATTCAGTTCGTGGAATTTTGTTAGGCGGACCAGCGTGTCTTTGTCTACACCTTCTTTTCTCTGCGGGAATTTATGAGCTCATGATTACAAGACAACGTGATGTCACGAACCAGATTTTTCAAAAACGCAGGGAATGTCCATAGCACAGGTGTAAACCAAAAAGTCAAGGACAGACTACCCAAGCTCCCGGCCAGGAAAGTATATGCTTCGCACTGTCATCGATGATCAGGTCATTTCTCGAGATATCGAAGGTTAAAGCCACATACCTTCAGAGGATCCGATCTTGTGAATATGGTTACTAGCGGCATGTACACAATGGCGAGGGTCGATCCAACCAGCCACGTTTTAAAGTAGAGGCTTCGAAACCAGTCTTGCTGGGCTGAGCCAGCGTTGACGAGGAAGAGCCAGAAGCAAAGCTCTTCCAAATGGGTCACCCTAAACATATGATCAGGAGTGGGTTGATGGTCCAAGAATTTCCATACCTACATTTCGAAGCTCCACGCGCACGAGAACATGAGATACAGAGGGAGTATAGCGGATTTATTTCTAGGGCTCCACATTTCCCAAGGTGTCGCTTGGACTAAAGGACGTTTGATCGGTGAAGGTGTGGGTAAGATGATCGGAATGCGCACCACCACGGCCTGGAATGTACATGAATCCCTCCTGGTATTTGATAGTGGCGAATCCGACGGCGTATGTTATCAGTAATGGTACGCTCAACAAATACGAATACTGTACGCTTAGTGAGCACTGCACAATGTGATTCCAGTAGCTCGGTGCTCACCGTCATGACACGTTTGAAGGCTCCAGAGTACGGTCCATTATTCCATCTATCGGTTACATATTAGCTTACAGATGCGCAGTGGGGGCATGAGACGCTTGCCTGAGACATTTGAAACGATCGAAAGACCACAAATGAAAGACCAAAAATGCCCCTAGCTGTGAAAGTCCTCAGATTTGAGCCGTTTCGATTAGAAAGTTGGTGTGAAAAACGCACTAGAACGGACATCATAGCCCATACGAGGTTGGCCGCGGGGGAGGTGTGCGACATGGTGGTTCAGAGAGACCTGAATGCTTCAATAGATAGCGCCTCGAGCCAGCGACAAGCAATGTAACGAATGTGGGTAAGAGAGAGTTGGTTGGTGTGGAGCTCGTTGCGCTAATGTGCGGTGCACATGCAACTTCATGCCCATCGGGGCATCTACAGACAGGTCCGGGGATCGTAGGTACCACATGGGCCCCGATCAGATGGCTAGCAACCGTGTGCACTATTAGTGTATGGCCCTGGACTGTGGCGTTCCCGGGATTCCAGGATGTATATGATGCGGCCGTCCACCAAAGTTGTAAAATGAACTCTCCGGGGATATCATATATCATCGCCATGCAAAGAAGTCGAGGGCGACACCGATAGACGCCCCAAGGACGTATGGAGTCTATGGACAGCTATGGACAGTCGGATAGGCGCTCCCTTTGGACGATCTTCTGATACGGTTGCGGCGAGAATTTGACCTTTTTTGATCCGCACGGAGGCGGAAAGCGGCGGCATCCAGATGTGGATAGGGGCCTAAATTTTGCTTCTGCATTCCCCCGCCATTATAATCCCCCCACCGATCAATTTTTATCCCCCCATCTGTCTCAAAATGTCGACGCCCCTGCCGACCGATGAAGAGAAAGAAGAGATCTTCCTCTCCTGTCGATACGGGGATCTGGAAGACATCCAGGAGTTCGTAAACAAGTTCGGTCCACAGCCCTTGTCAGATCTCCGAGATGAGAGCGGAAACACTACTTTACATATGATCTGTGGCAATGGCCACACAGGTGACTAGCCCCCGATGATCCATCTATCACTGCGAAATCTCATTCATGAAAGACATTCTTTAGATGTACTGGACTATGTGGGATCTGTCGTGCCTCCAGCGCTCCTATCCGTGCAAAATTCTTCACAATCGACCGCTATGCACTGGGCGGCATTGAATCAGCATCTGCCTATCATGCAGAAACTTGTTTCACTGCCTGGTGGACCTGGCATTGATCTGATCGATATCAAAAACGCGGCTGGTAGGTCGCCTCTGGGAGAGGCCGAGATGGCGGGGTGGCAGGAAGGCGCACAGTGGTTGGTCGAGGTGATGAACATCGACACAGAAGATGCGAAAGAAGAGGGTGGTGATGAAGTGATCGATGGAACGCAGGATGTCGAGGTGGAGATTGAGGACGCTGATGGCCAAATCTCAAAGATGACCATTAGTGGCAGCACTGGTCAACCCGTCGAGGATGCGGGAAAAAACGCACCATAATAGTGTATGTTTAATCTTCACACAATTCATCTCGACGCTCCAATCACGCATACCTTGCCCACCACGGTATGAGGATATTGACAGGCTCTTCAATTGCAAGAAGTTACCCATCGGATCGCCAGCCATCTCTTTCCTGAAATGAATTGCACTCAGTCTCAGGGCCATGCACACCTACAGCAAATAACTAAACTACATAACTACTGGATTTCCATTTGTTGCATCCACCCTTGTGGGTGACTTCAGACTGCATATCTTAATCCCGGGCCGGAAGCGGCGGCCATAACTCGAACCACTCGAAGATAAGCTTTCTTTTCAAATTCTCAGATGCATGCAATAGTATGTAACAAATTTACTTGCTTCTACGGCCTTAAGCTTCTACTCTTCCCATCTTCATTCCCGGGACCTACGATGAGCGGTAGTTGAGCGGTGGCGGTATGCATAAAAGGGCGGGCTCGCCACTCGGCGTTGCACGGTGACCGGTGGAGACAGGTAAAAATAGGTAAAGCGCTCACTATACGATTCTTCCACCGCCCTAAGTACACTTAGGCTTGAATCTGTAAGTACTGATTCACAATTTCACACACAACGGAGTCCGACAAGGTGGCGTTGCATTGAGGCTCGGTGGCGGCAATGCTCGCGTTACGTGCACTAATTACGGACGTAGTATTGCCAGCACTTTCAACCAAATTCGCTCAACATCATCCAACAACGCAACACCCCTTATCAGGAACATGGGCTGGTTTGACGACAATCACCCAATGGGCCAGGCAGCTGAAGACCGAATGAACGACGCTATAGATGGCATGTCCAAGTGGCAGAAAGACCCGCCCAAGGCCACGTCGAGCAGGCCGCCGAAGCGGGTTGAGCGACCTGGAGCAGAATGGGGTGCGTATCGCTTTAATACATGAGAATGAAGAATTCTGAGAGCTTTGTGATAGATGCAACGAAATGGAGAACGACCCGATACACACAAGGGGTGGGTTGTAAATTTATGTAACCGATCGAGCATTGAAGGTTTTTTTCCAGGACACATGTAACAAGACGCGGGCGAAGTCGTTCTGGCTTGTATGTGCGGATTTCTCGGTACTCTGTCTACGCTTTAACGGACCCGCGTTTTGTAGTTGACCGATGGCGATCTCGCTCCCCTTGAATGGAGGCGAGCCATGAACAACGCAGGCTACAACACTGTGAAGGAATACAGGACCAAGGAGGTAGAGGCTGCGAGCTGGGGAAAGCATGGAGGGCCAGGTGGCTTGAAAGTCGCGTGAGTTTTCATAATGTATGGAATTTCCGGTGCGAGATCTGATGTGACACGAGTGTAGTAAGGCGGAAGCCAAAGCCGCCAAGAATCCCGCCAGGAAAACGGCAAAAAAAAATTCAAGGGCGTCTCATGACCGTCGGCCTAGCTGTCTCTCGACGTCGTTGTGGACTCTTTACCAACTCGTTAACGAGAAAACCATAGATGAGGACACGATATCACATAAAAGGTCCTACGCGGAATCATGTTATCTCCTCTCGGGATCAACCTAGTCCGGATCGTCGCTGCAGAATTTACTACTTAATTCCACTTGGAATCAAATGGCAAACTCCGTCGCCTTCTCTAAATAGACCTATCCTGAAACATACTCCTCGCTTTCCACATATCGCTTGGAAACCGTAATTCCTCCGCTATCTGTCGCTCTTCCTCCGCCGCCTGTCGCTCCTGCTCTACTGCCTGTCGCTTCTCCGCCTTTCGCTCCTCTATCGCCTGTCGCTCCACCGCCTGTCGTTCCTCCGCCTTTCGCTCCTTTCGTATATGTGCCTTTCGCTCATCGGTTATCCGCTTGTCTTCTTGCTGCTGCTTTGACCGCATGGCGCTCGCCCGGTTTCTCGCGTATCGATCGTTTGCTGCTCGCCTCTCCTCTTCCTGCCTCTCGGCTACTTCACGTGCTGCCTTATCTAATTCCTGCGTTGCCTTCACTGCGACCGCACGTTCCTCCGCCCCCCCATTATGCCATTGGTCTTCCATCTGCCGTTGCACTTCCTTCCCCCGGGCTTTACCTTGTAAAATGGATATCCTGCGGAACAGTGCTATTTCGTTGGGTATATCATTGCTACCAGCATCTCACTCTCTATGCATAATGCAAGGAACGTCAGCAGGAGGCCGTCCGCAAGAGTCAACGATAAAGTCCTGACGCTTTGGGGGATATAGCACTTTCAGTTTCTGAGGAGATTTCGAATTGGCCATTGCATCTTCGACTGCGCCTCACATTGAAAATTTTGATCATCTTCAGAAGCATATGAAGACTTACCAGCTCACCCATCCGCTAGCAGTAATAACCTTGATATTCCCGTGCTTGCACCGAGGGCACCTATGTTCTTCGCTACCATACCTGCCCGCCACTGGCTCGCGTATCACAATACACATTTCAACGGTCATACCTGGCTGGAGCACAGTAGAAAACTCCTTGGGATCGATGAATTTTTCATCATCCGAGCTCAGGATCCTATAGTCGCCTTGCTGGATAAGTATACTTCCGGCGATGTTTTTGCAGAATCTGGTAATCACAACATTGAAGTCCTGTAATGTCGGATTTTAGTATCGTGTTAGCCTCGTTCGACACGGTGGCCTTACTTGCCACAATTTACAGAATACCGTGGGTACAGGCAGGTGACGTGCCAGATGATCAATTACGATGACTACATCGAGCTTGATGTGCTGCAGTGATGTTAACTCCTGTTTGTATAAGAAAGCGAAATTGGCGAGCTCGGCGAGATCATTCGTTGCCGTTCCCCATTCCAGCTCAGACGAAGCAACCCTGAAGAACATATAGCGTCAGTTTTGTTCCCAAATATGCCGAAAGTAGCGACTGACCTGCCTAGAGCGAGGATGCATGCCGCGAAAGAGCCATGGCACTCTCGAAGATTTGAATTAAGGTCGGTGAAGACACCACATTCGCTGGCACTGCTCCATATGTATTCTCGAATGAAGTGGAGCATGGCAGCCGAGAGGGCGTGGCGGCAGTGCGTCAAACTGCCGAGAAGCTCCTTCAGCAGTCGCCGACAGTGTCCAGCTTCCGTGATTATGGCAAGACTGAGAGTCTGCGCCAGGGGGGTATGACGATAGACCCGAATAGCAGCCTTCGTCAACTTCAGGATTCGCTGAAGAGAGGCTAGGGTCCCTGGTAGCTTTGCGGAATAGCGGAGGGAGGGGCTTTCCACCAACGCGTCCATGATGTCAGCGATGACTTGAATCTCGACGAGGGAGCGGTCGACCCTGGCAGATGGATGGCATGTGCCAATGTCTGGATTAGTCGTGAAGAGGTCGGTTGGTGGCCCAGGAGGGCAGGAATTGGGTGGCTGCGTTACACCAGCTAAGCGCATGGTGCTCGTTTTGGTGTGGTCAGTGGTGGGCTCATTTGGAGGGGGTCCTGTGGGGTACATTTCGCGCAAATATTTGAGCCTGTCATCCGTGGTGGTGATGTTGGTGACATAGATATTTGCATATCGGATGTGACCGACGTGATGGTTTTGAGCGCCCATGGTGAGATTGCCAAGAACATTGTTTACCATCCCGCCTGATGTCTGATGGGCGTTAAAAATCTATCGAGATATGCCAAAATGAGTCAAAGAGGGGGGGGACAGGGAAAGTTCCCGACCACTGTTGCCTTGCTCTTCGCTTCCTCGCGTTCCAGCGCCGCGTCCATTTCGCAAGAGCCGTTGAGATGTCAAAAGAGAGCTGGTTTAAACCTATTGTTGAAGACCGTACATGCAGTTGAGAAGAGTGCACGGCTCCGAGACCAAGAGAATGGGTGGTCCGGAATCCGGATGGACAAGAGAAAGACAGAGATCGAGTGTACTGGTTGTGCCAGGCAGTAGTTGTTATGGATATGTGGTTGCTGTATATACATTATAAGTCAAATTTTGAGTTCCAGTATTTGATGTGTCTGCTTATGAGGTCAACGTTTATGAAACTGCGTTCCCTAGCTTACAAGTAGAATAGCGATGTAATATCATTATGACGCTCATTCTGCCAACGCCCTCGCGTTAGCAAATCCTTATATATACAAAGACTAGTCCAGAGCATGTGGTAAGAAGCTTAGCAGGGTAGAAGGTGAGAGAGATACGAACCTGTTCCAACTTCCAGCGCATATGGTAAGAAGCTAAGAATATGTATGCGGAATGATAACGCATAAGCAAGGTAACAGAGTCCGGACAGGGTTGCACGAGATGGACCGTTTCAAATGAAATACAGAGCGTCGCGACACCTCTCGACACCCCACGAGCAAAGTCGAATGTCACAGGATGGACGTGAGCGGAACATGAGCGAACTTGATGGCCTCATCACTGAATCTGGCGTTCTAGGATTGAAGCCAATGTCCCAAAAACGAATGCGAAAGAAAACCATAGATAAGGAGCACGAGTCACACATACAAAGTACAGAAAAGGTCCTACGTGGAATCATCCTTGTCAGCAACCTAATCGAAATCGTTGCTGCAGAATCTACTACTTAATGAGACTTAATGCCACTTGGAATCATATGGCAAACTCCGCCGCCTTTCCATCGCTCCCAAAGTCAAAGTTCAAGTACGCCGGCCCCGCGAGGGTGGTGCCATCGTCCGCGACCGTCCCATTGTTCGTGACCATCGCGAACACCACACCATACAGCTCCTTCGGGATGGTGACGTGGCCGCTCTGCGGGAGGGGCACGAACACAGTCGTGAGGCCCGAGATGAAGGCAACCCACTTGTCCCCATCGGCCTTCGCCCCCTTCGCGGGCGTGTACGCGAGCTTGACGCTCTTCCCGGGCATGGCGTCCGCGGGCAGTGTCAGCGCAGGGAAGGCGGTGAGCGGGGGGAGGAGGTTCGCGTTACCGGCAGGGCAGGAGCTGATCACGGAGGAGGCGATGGTGTAGATCTGGTTCACGTCGAGGGGCGCCTCGAACGACGTGCTCCACGGCGCGCCCCCGCGCACGACCGAGTTGACCCACGCGGTCTGGCGGGCTTCGGTGGCGAGGATGGAGGCGGCGGCGGTGAGGTAGTCCTTGTCACTGATGAGCTGCGCGGCGCCCGTATACGCGGAGGTCCCGACGGTCTCCACCATCCCGCTGAAGTCCACAAAGTCCTTCACGGTTTTGTCACCGCTGCTCGAAGCATCAGCATCAGCATCGGTGACGAGAAGATAGCATCAAAGGCGACTTACAAGTTGTATGTGCACGGCTGCACGTAGTGCCCCTCCCCCAGTGCTGTCTCCAAGAAGCTCACGTGCGTGCTCTCGTGCTTCATGATCTGCTCAAACCGCCCGCGCACCCATGCGGGGAGCTTGGCCTTCTGGAATTCGGCGGCGGAGTGCTTGGCGAGGCCCTGTTGGTAGAAGGCGTTCTCGAGGTGCTCGAGGGTCAAGGCAAAGTTCAGCACTTGGGCGTCGGTGACGGCGGCAGCCCGTTTGGAGGGGAGGGCGGAGGCTGAGGCGACGGCGGCGATGCAGAAGGCAGTGAACGATGCGGTGAACTTCATCTTGTCTTGTGTAGACGTTGGTGGGGGGTATAAGTGACTGGAGGGTATAAAGGAAGGCGGGTAGCAGTTGTTGAGCGATGAACTGATGCTTTCCCCCAGTATTATGAGTTCCTTTTATGCATTCCGGAAGGGTCCCAGCCTCTTGGCAGGGCTGGCGGGAATTTCAGTGGAGACGTGCATATTTGAGTCAGCCGGGATAGGCTGACGCGAAAAAGGGCATCCCGGAGAGCAGTTCTGGACAGGTTCAGAACGAGACCTTGTTTACGTGTGCAAGATAAAGATGGTAGATGTGCAAGCTGTCAGCCAGACCTGCCAGTTACATGGATATTCGTCATGAATGATGAGACCGTGTCACGTCGTGTTGCTGGATTCTGGCGCGTGTGAGCATGCTGTAAGGCGGGAGGAGAGAGGATTGTTTTCAGGTTTTCTAGAATCTGGGGTCGTGTGACAGTCGAGGTCCGACGCAGATTCAGAGTCTGAAGAGGACGGAAAAGACAGAGAGAAAGATACGTACGGGTAAGGATTCCGGAGATAATATAAGGCATATGTATAGCGGCGGCCCGGGCTGACAACCGTCAAGGGATTCTGAAGCTCTGCGTTCGCAAACAGTCTCTTGGGCATTATGATCTTTGTATCTACTGGGAAATCATATCGAGTTCTGTGAATTGCACTTGGGCTCCAACATGTACTAACCGAGCCACTGTTGCTCAGGTCGAATAGGCTTGGGATAGAAAACATGTGAGTCAACTAACCAGTTTCATTTTATAGGTGAACTAGGCGGGAGAACAGCACAATATTCCCCTTTCCGCTCGTCTCCCTTCCTCCCCAGGGTCCTCACACCATCAGCGCTTGCAGGGGCGGGTGCTCCCAAAAGTCCTTGTGCATTTGCGACATCATCCAGATGTCTCCGTCGCCGTCTTTGCAGAGCGCGTAAGTGAGAGGAATAGAGGCTGCACAGTCCTTAGAGTAGTAACGGGTGTTAATGATGCGCCCTGCTTCCGCCGACGCAGGGGGCCCTTCCAGCGCGGGAGAGAAGTCAACGGCAGGCGAGGCGAAACCCACGCCAAGCTACAGTGTAACGTGTAAGCACAAAAAGGTCCCATAAAGATAAACGAGTGGACCAAGACAAACCCAGTTCGAGAGAAACCCGACGTCGAGCTTTGTATCGAAATTGGCGTAGGGCTTCCTGCCCTGCGACATCAGAATGGCCTGATCTTGCAGGTCTTCTGGGTGCTCGCGGAGATGCCGGATGGACTGGCGCATGGTGTACGCCAATTCGTGCAGTGGCATCGCGTCCACATCGTCGCCCGAGAAAGGTGAAGAGAGAAAATGCACCGCGACCGCATTGCGGATGTGCCTGTGCGGACCGTCGTAGAAGCCTGGGATGTTCTTCCGGAAGTCGATGGGCTGGCCGAGGTTGAGTTTCTCATGCTTATCCTTGCGCGCAGGGAGGACCAGCTGGCGAGTTTGTAGTTCGCGTGAGCTTGAGCCAAGCAGGCAGAGTATGCGATGCTCCTACCTTAGTCCACCACGCCCACAGGCAATCTCCTTCCGAAAGGAAGCTGTCTTCCACACCCCGAGCATTCAGCGCTCCCATTGCATCTGCCCTGAGGGTGGAAAGGAAGCTGCGTGGGACAAAGATGTCATAAGCCTCTGCTCCCTCCCTAGATGCCTCAAGGGTGACGGCAAGATCGGCTGGCTCAGCTAGCCAGAGCCCTGGTGTTCCTTCATCAATAGGTTTGCTGAGACTCCACGACTCCATCGGAAGGGTGGAAAAAAGAGGCGGGACGAGATTAGCCTGGCCTTTCAGGACCGAGGACCAACCTTCGAGAAGGAGAGTCAGGCCACCAGCGTCGTTGAAGAGGTGCGGAGCGGTCAAAGATAGGTATGTGACATTTGCTTTGGAAGCGGTAGTCATCTTGATGAGGAAGAGAGGTCGGTTGGAGCTATAGTAGACGTCCATAGTGGCCGGTCGGCCGCTAGGCAGATACAGGGGCACCTCCTTTGAATAGGTGGCCTGAATGGATGGAGTATCCGTTTTCTGGCGCGATGTCCACTTCTCTGGGCCATCGATGTGTTCGTACTCGAAGACGCATGTGGGTAGTTCGTCGCTGAATGACTCTGGAACATGATAAACTGGGAGACCCTGCGAAATGATGAGCTAAGTAGAAGCACTCGTAGTATAGAAACAGCCGTACTGTTATAGGATCTTTGCGAAGTCGAGCGCCAACGATAGGCCAATGCTCCTTCACCAGTTTGTCGAAAGATTGCTGCATCTTGGTGGCATCAAGTTGGCCAGCAATGGTGAAACCTGGAGCACACTCCTGGTGAGCAGTGACTCGGATACCCAAGTTGCACTCTTTACTCACAGAAAGTTGACAGAACGTTTTGAGAAGACACTGCATCATTCGTCAGGTTTGTTGACGTTTGCTAGCAGGAGATAACGCACTCTCGAAAGGGGAGACGGGGACCACATGAGCTGCAAAGGTTGGAGCTTCCATTTTCATTCGGTGATCGTCAAAGAGAGAAATCAAGAATACAGTAGAAATGAGTCTTGACGTCCATTCTCTTATAGTCTCTGCTAAGCATGCTGCAAATCACTTGTACCTCGCTTGTGTCTGTAGTCTGTAGGTAAGGTTCGTTGGCGGGTCCGGAACATACTACAAATGACTCGTACCTTATCTGCAGTCTGTAGGCAAGGTGGCAAGGTTCATTGGCGGGTCCGGAACATACTACATTGAATGACTTGCAAATGACTCAGACGAGATACGAGTCTGGACTTTGCAGTCTGCATTGTGCAAGTGAGGTAGGCGGGTCCGGAACGTGACGTAATCATGTCACGTGCACTCAAATATTCGCGTCGCGTCCTCTGCTCGTCTCGTATTTGCGATGGCCCTTTCACGCGTTAAAGACTGATTGGTGGCGATGCATACGACCCCGCAGCCTATTGGTTGTATATTACTACCAATGAGATGCAGTACCCCTATGCTTCCACCGATTGTTCGTGTTGCTGGATTATGGCGCGGGTTGGGCGCGGGTAAGCAGGGAGGAGAGAGTGAGTCGTTTTCAGGTTTCCTCGAATCAGGGGTCGAGTCACAGCACAGGTCCGACGCAAAGTTTAAAGAAGACGGAAAAGACTGAGAGAAAGACGGGCTAGAGGAAGGCCAACACATCGTTGCCTCCACGGTTAGTGTGTAGAATGTCTTCCTTTCAGATACGCCCTTGGTCGAGCATTTACGCATGAAGTGCTCCAGCCCCCGCCACATGCGCTCGATGCTCCCGCTGGGTGGGACATGGAAGGGTTATCGGGGAACTTAACTTTGACGATCTACAGGAGTCGCGACTGGCTATAATTTATAAATGAGCGAGATAACGGCGAATGACATGGTAAATGGACAATCAGTATTTTAGAAACTTCCCATATATCTCGCACATAATCCGCTAGTAGAGACAGACAAAGTTGCTCGGTAAAATCTCTCTACCGGGTACTCGCCTGGTCTCGTCCAACAGCTGACCACTCCACCATCCATCTTCTGGTGTAGCTGTCACGGCTATAACGTCGCCGGACTGGAAATCGAATTCCTCGTCTATCGTTGCTGCATAATCGTACAGCGCTTTGACTGCGAGAAGAAGAAACGCTGATTAGGAACACAAACGTAGAAACTCGCAGAGAAAGACCACTACACTCACCATAAAACAGAATCGGCCTGCCGTCATTCGTGGACGTCCCTGTCGGGGTTCGCGATGGGGGCCCCCTCGGGCTCGGCGGCCTGCCCCCATCCACTAAATTCACGAGAGACGGCAAGCTGATAAAATCACTGCTGTTGGAAATTGCATCCGTAGGGCATTTTCTAAGGCGGTGCTCACCTGGCTCTCTCCTTGAGTAGAATGAATATCCGGCGGAAGAAGCAGCTGTCTTCGGGCATGGTATCTCTCTCCGAAGGTTGCCTAAATTCCAATTTCCATAAGACAGAGGTCACCAGAGAAGAGAAATATCGCTTACGTAGCTGGACATACTAGTTCTAATGCATTCCCATCTTCACCGTATCCATCTCTGTCGATCAAGTCACGTATGCAGACTTCTCTTGCACTGTGCCCGAAGACATGAGTGGCGCTCCGAATAGTATATGAAGTGACGCTTACCAGTCATCGCCGCCGCAAATTTGACTGTGCCACAAGATATGAGCTTATTTGCCAACGGGTTGGTAGAATGAAACTTGCCAACAAACTTCTGCATCTTCATTTTCATTTTCATGCTTGTGTTCATCTAGTGAAATGCGGAAAATACCGCAGCATTTCGCACTGCGTCCAACATTGTGAGCTTTATCACAAATGAGATTGCAAAATGCTCACCATGTTAGCCAACCGCTTTTAGTGATTACCTTCCTATTTATGTGTCTGCACCGAGGGCATGTACGTTCTTCGTCGCTAGTATTCCCTCGTGCATTTTGACGTAGCACAACGCTCATTTCAACGGTCATTCCTGCATGGACCAAGGAAGAAATTTTCGAACGATCAATGATTTGGTCATCGTCCGGTGTCAAGATACTGTAATCTCCTCGCTGGATAAGTGCATCGCCCGCGAGAGTTCTGCAAAATCCAGATATCACGACATGAAAGTCCTGAAATACATGATTTCAATATCGCGTTGATAATTGGTTGATGTCATTCTTGGTCTCACCTGCCAAGAGTTACAGAATATTTTGGGTACTGGCAGGTTGCGTCCCAAATGATCAACCACAATCACAGTATCAACTTTTATGTGACGTAGTGATGCCCACTCTTGCTGAAGCAAGGAGTAGAAATCCGCGAGGGCGACAGCCTCTGCCTGTGGTCTCTGCTCCAGTTCCGGCCATGCGGCGCTGTATGACACCCAAGGTCAGTAACAGCTAATATACAACATGGGAGGAGCGGCTCACCGGCCCAGTGCCAGAATGCATGAGGCGAACGAGGTGTGGCACTCTTGCAGCTTCGAGTTAAGCACGCTGACAGTACCACTCTCTCCAATATTGCTCCACACGTACTGGCGAATGAAGTGAAGCATGGCGCCCGAAAGGGCGTAGCGATAGTTTGTCAAGTCGTTCAATAAATCTCGTAAGAGTTGACGGCACTGCTCCACCTTCGCGGCAAGATTGTGGCTGAGCGTCTCGGCCAGGGGCGTGTTTTTGTAAGCATGAACAGCAAGCCCTGTCAATGTTAGCATTCGCCGTAGAGAGGCTAGAGTCTCCGGCAATGATTCAGAATAGCGAAGCCCAGGACTCTCCATCAGCATGTCCATAATGTCAGCAGTGACTTGGATCTCGACGAGGGAACGGTCTGCACTGGCAGATGGGTAGCGTGCGCCGATGACCATGTTAGTCGTGAAGAGGTTAGTCAGTGGTTTGGGAGGGCGGGAATCGGGTGGTTGCGCTGCACCAGCTAAGCACATCGTGCTCGTCTTGGTGTTGTTGGCGGTGTGCTCACTTGGAGGGGGTCCGGTGGGGTAAATTTCACGGGGATATTCGAGCCTTTTATCCATGGTGACGATGTTGGTGATATAAATATTTGCATGTCGGATGTAATCAACGTGATTGTGGTTTTGATAATCGCCCATGGTGAGATTGCCATGAACATTGTTTACCATTCCGCCTGATATCTGATGGGTGTTGAAATTCTATCGAGATATGCCAAAATTAGTAAAAGAGAGGGGGGACAGGGAAACTCTACAACCACTGTTGCCTTATTGTCCGCTTCCCCACGTTCCAGCGTCGCGTCCATTTTGCAAGCAGTCTTGAACGAGAAAAGTAAAGGTGTTAAAAGGGAGTTGGCGTAATCCTATTGTTGGGGACCGTACTTACATGCACTTGACGACAGTACACGGCTCCAAGAACGAGAGTGGTCCGGATGGACAGGAGAAAGACAGGGATCGAGGCTACTTGTACCAGCACTGCCAGGCAGCAGTTGAGCTCGAGATCTTGAGGTCGTGGCAGGCACTCGGTGTTGACGGGTAAATCCTGGTAACATCACGAAGTTGTCGTGAATGTGCTATCTATATATTATGGGAGGGCTATACATTATGCTTAAATAATAACAAGCGGAGTTTAAAACGGCCCGCGCTTTCCGAGTTTCGATAGCTAGTCAGGCTGTGTATATCAGTCACCCTTAAGGCACTATATTGCCAGTACGAGCGTGTTGCCAAGTTAGTGGTGCTTGTGGTGGTATTCAAAGCGCGAGAGTGTCAGTTGCGTCGCGATTGGTCTCCTGTAGGCAGACAGAAACATCGTTGTGCGCACCTGCTGACTCGGAGCAAACTCGGAGGTCTATGAGCTGGGATGTCGCTCGGATCGGGCCGGGATTCACCGCCACAGACTTCGCGCACTGCTGCTCAGTGCTAGACTGTCAGAGTGGTGCGCAGCACCCTGCCGCACAGTACTGGATCCTTGTAAAGCAAATATTATTCAGAACGAGCGCTGATGGTACAAAAACAGTCGAACCTCATCTTGACTTCATCTGTCTGAAATTCTCTAAATGAGATCCACAATGGGACTGCCAGGTAGACTAAGAAGTGTTGTTGATGAAATACACCCAGTAGCTAGTTCACATGGGTATACGAGTTCATTTGCATAAAAGAAAGAAAAGCATATGTCAATGGCGAGGGTGCCGGTGACAGCGACAACGGCCCAACGTCCGTTTTGACAGAAAAGGACTCTTGGCAACTGCTGCTTTGAAAAGGACACAAATGCCCCGAGCCTAACAATAAATTGCTATGGCTGATAAGAGTGCGATACGCAACACTGACCTTGGAGCCACTAGTAGTATTCTTCGATACTGATAAATTTGATATCGCCGCGTCTGTCAAAAGTAGGGGATCGGTACACCCGCGCTTGTATCAAGGGGAAATCCGACACTCCCCGACCCCTATCGGCCATCTTCTTGTACCTCTGAATCTTGTCGTTGTTGTGGCCTATCAACCTCCCGACATTGCCGCTGTCCATGCAACTAAAGTGTGACGCATTGCGGTGAATATTGTTATACTGGGTGCTGACTTTATCCAGAGAAGCGCGCACTGTCGAGAGAGAGAGGCTCCAGTCGAATTGTGGTTGTTACGCTCGTTTCTAAGATCATCTCTCAGCGTGGATGACGCATACATACTTCTCCGAGTTGAGAGAACTCTGGAGGTTGCTATTGGCCGCGTAAGACGAAGAGAGGTTAGATTAGCATTGGGACAGCTGCTGCTTAGTATTGTCGAGGATCCACATCTGTTGCTTGAAGGAGTCGGTAGGTGCTGCAATCTCCTTGGCCTTTCCCTCGCAAGTCTAGACTCGTGACCAGTCTGAGTATGTAGCAAACTGACGATACTCAGACTGGTAAAATGGGGGCAATAAAGTCTTTGCGCGCGGATACATATTGTTCAGGGCCGGTGAGAATCAGTGATTCTTGCCAGCCCTAAACTCGCCCGCGCGAGTCGCGTCGATCAGCTGCAGCACTGAGCAGAACGCGTCTTGCTTGCTATCGCTCTCGCTCACATGGGCGAGGGGGCTCATCCCGAATACATTCTTTAAATTAAATACGTTCTTTCAACCCATTCACTTCAAAAAAAACCACCCACACTGTCACACGGACCACATCAATCCTGAGACTTTGCAGATGCGCAAATGAGCAGCTCACAAGTGCAGCACTGGCCTGGCAGAGCCGAGTACTGCAATATGGTGCGAAACCTCGATGACTACGAAGTCGAAAATCACGTTCGCGACCGCATATCTCACGACAAACTCCCGTCTCTTTCGTTCTTTGACTCATTACCCGCCGATCACAAAGCTGACGCGTATCGCGCTATTGCTATGGTCTCCCATCTTTCGTATTACGCCATCATGCCAAAGAGGAGGCTGCATTGGCTTGTGTGTACGGTCAGCGGTAGACAGAGAGAGACGATAGGCCTAGGATTGAGATTAATTGATCGACGCGACTCGCGCGGGCGAGTTTAGGGCTGGCAAGAATCACTGATTCTCACCGGCCCTGAACAATATCCGCGCGCAAAGACTTTATTGCCCCCATTTTACCAGTCTTAGTATCGTCAGATTCATCTACATACTAAGACTGGTTACGAGTCTATCCCTCCACGTCATTTTGCAAAAGTTGACACCGGGTCTTTTCCAGGGTCAGAGCAGCTGTCTCGTTGTCCAGCTTTATCGGGAGCGCCGAAATCTGCGCCAGCTGATTCGCCACCTGTCCCCCGAGGCGTTCGGTATCTGCCACTCATCCGGCCAGCGTCCTCTCCAAATTGCCAATGATCTCTGTTTGGTCGCATTGATGGCCTTTTCATCCTCGATCAACCCATTCAAGCGCTTGCTATCGCGTTCGTGTGCAGCTTTCTCATCTTCGATCAACCCATCCAAGCGCTTGATATCGCTTGCGCGCGCGGCCTTCTCCCCTTCGATGACTCCATTCAAGCGCTCGATGTCGGCCCTACGTCCAGCCTTTTCGTCGTCAAGCAGTTTGTAGAGACGATTGGGATCCGTTGCATCCAGTCCGTCACTCCTTTCCGTCGCCTCTTCAAGATCTCCCGCCAGCTTCGTGGTCCTAGCTAGTAGCTTCGGCCTCTTCGGCATCAGCCTCGTGGTTCGAAATCTTAGTATCAGTCATACGCTGAAGGATGATTAGCTCGCTCTTTGCTTTGGCCAGCTCTTGTTTAGATTTGCGAAGGTTGTCCGTCAACTTCTTGCTGTCGGCCTTGGAATCTCCCAGGTCCTTCTCGAGAAGACTGCAAACGGTCTCGGCACTAGGGACCTTTTTGTCTATATCATCGACCTCGTCCTTCTTCCCGGAAAGTTCCTTCTTGAGCCCTGCGCAAGTCTCCGTGAGTTCGGTCTTGTCATATTCAAGGCTTGCATGAGCGATTTCGGCATGCTTGCGCCCTTGTCCTTGGCTTTCACCACCACTCCGAGCTGTTTAATGAGATTCTTCTTATCGCCTTCCAGCTTTGCGATAGTGACTTCGTGCGCTCGGACCTTGTCTTGTGAGTCGTCCAACTCAACCGAAAGTCGTTGCTGCTCCGTCTTCGCTCGTCTCGTTTCGTTCTGCTGCTTCTCAAGCTCTCCCTTCGCTCTCCCTTCGCTCGGTCCTGCTGCCGCTCGAGCGCTCGCTTCACTTCGAGTTATTGCTTGTCAAGTGCTCGCTTTGCGTCGACCTGTTGCTGCTCCAGTGCTCGCTTTGCCTCGATCTGCTGCTGCTTGAGCAATTTCTTAGCCTCAGCAAGCTCTTCAGCGTTGCTATCGTCCATCTACATCCTTGTAAGCTCTTGGTGTCCATACAACCTAAAAAAGGAAAACGCACGCCCAAAGTGGAAGCTGGTCCCACAAGCTTGAATACCAACCAACCACCACTCGAAACGCCGAACGAGACATCTTTGGTACCAAGACGATCATTATTGATGTTAATCGTGGCTTGGAAATGGGGTTGAGCAGTTCAGCAGGGTCCTCGAGTTTTGGGCTGGCCAAGACGTGGCACATGGTATCGGACGACTCGTCGGGAACGCGTGGACTGGTGAATATAGGATGCCACTGCCATACTTCCCACTTCTGAATCCGACTCTCACTTCACGCTTTTCTACACCAGCGAAAGTTGCAGCAGGTCCGAAGCTGAGTTCGACCCGATGCGTGGGAATGCCAATATCCTGGGCCACCTGGAGTCCTGGACGCCGATCGAATTTTCCTTATTACTTTTGCTCTTCCAATCTTCAAATACAAGCTTCGGTCGATGTGATTGTGTGGCTTAGAAGTTTAAATCCGGCTACACCTGCGTGTTTGGCCTGTTACACACAAGACAAGATGCGACATTTTATAAATCACCAGAACAGAAACGAGATATTGACATCAGAAGGACGTTGCACGATTGAATGATGGCTGAGAGCAGAGCGGGGTCCGTCGACCAGCTGGATTAGGTGCATCAAATGCCCCCTGCCTTCAAGATTGTCAACATATGTCATACTAGGTATTCTGCGTAGGTGGACGCAGATAGGCGTGCACTGGCTAAAAGTCTCTCATTCGCCCCATCTATTTCTGCCATGATATATGTAGACGGTTAGCTCTCCCCGTCAACAGCGTGGTTGTACGGAAGAAAGGTCAATGGACGGCGATGGAGAGCCTTGGCCCCTCACTAGTGGCCAGGAAATCGGACGAGAATCAGTGACCAGGCCGGAAATCTCCCAAGATAAAGATAATTACTTATTAGATGCAGAAAGACCTCAGAGATGAGAGCAGCTCAGGCTGTTGGACGCAATGAGCACGCTGCGGCTTGGAGAAAGACCAACTTGTTGTGGGCGCTTATTTAGGGCTGCGATCATGCTGTTGTAATCTTCTGACAGAATTTACACACGACGGCATGCCGTAGCCCGCCATGTAATTTTAAACTTCAAGTTAGCTGATTCATATAAAAGATCAAAGCTGCCTATTCTACAATCCAGATAGTCCTTGCCCCCTACCCAGCAGCACGACTCAAGATGATGCTCTTCTCATTCGCAGCGCTCTCTTCTCTGTTCATTTCTGCTCAAGCTGCCTCTCTTGCTGCTCAAAGCACAGAATGCTTCACAACGCACACGGGCTACCTCAAAGCCGGGGGAAGCGATTTCGGCATCAACAGCGAGAAACTGATCGTTTGGGGCTACAATGTGCACAATAGCACCAAGATTAAGCTGTCCCTCCAGGTACGCTGCGTGCCCCAATACTCTCAGACGTTGAGCACAATAAGTTCTGAATGCTCATTCTCATATGGAACAACTGCAGGCTTGTCCTCAGCTGACGAAATACGGGCCTTACAATTACCCGACCGCATATTACGGTGCGTTGATACTTGGTGCACTCATCCTCCTTTGCACGAGACTGACTTTGCTCTATGAACAGGTCGTCTCGTAGCTTTAGAGACCGAGAGCATCCCGGCGAATCAATGCCTCACCGCCACGCCGTCGCCGACCAACGCAACCATTCTGCACGGGAAGCTGAAAAGCTGCGGGAGTGCATACGTCCCTGCGGCAGATCAGAGCTTCTTCTACACCAAGGACGCGAAGAATGTGTATGGGTATGACTTGTACTTTGTACGTGCTTGTGTCTTGTGTTTTCTCTACGGCTATTCAGGCGAACATGCACTTACTTTGCTTCTGCCACCGTGCATAGGCCGGCGAAACTGGCTGCAAGACAAACAGTGGAACGCTCGTCGTCGTGAATGGGACCACGTACACGAACGGCGACCCGTTGACCACGCAGGGCTCGGATTTGTGGCAGCTCAGGTGCAATTCGAAGGGCCAGACGGCTGCATTTGGTCTGTCGGGTACTATCAACAGCGAGTAGGGGTACCAGTGCAAGTAGTGTGTGTCAATCTATTAGTGACAAGAGCGTTGTGTTTATGTGGCTGTAAGAAATGACGCCTAGGAGCTCGTAGTAGAAGTCGCTGCGAATTGATGATTTGAAGGTATCTTATCGGACTCTTGGACGGTTGAGAAAGACCAACTGTGGGCGCTTGCTGGTCCTCGATCACGTTTCTAAGTAGTTGTCTGTTGATGTCGATCTTCTTCCATCATTTAACAAACTTGGCGGCCGGTTCCCCTCTTATCAGCGTTGTTCCCATGTGCCGCATCTTCTGCTTGTCAAACTTCAAATGAAACATCTTACGAGATCTTCCAGACGTACTATGTTCAAAAGACTTTCATATCTCAGCCAGGACTTGGAGTTTAGAGTCAGAAACGGAGAATGGGCGATATAAATGGCAGGTTCATATGTCTCCTGCTCTCAGCTGCATGCTACCGTGCCTAGTAACCACACTAATATACCGACACCTGCCATACGGTCCTATAGATAGCCTTATCTTCTGGTCTGTGCAACCTTTGAAGTTTTATGGTCCCTTGTGCATCCCACAGGACCACCTCCGCGATCAACGCGTGCTGTCCACGACTCCACATGCACTTCCCAGATGAAACCCAGATCTGCATTCGAACTCTCCGAGTGCCCGACATCACACTATAAAGAAGCGGGTCTTTTGGCACGGTAGACTTCTCTCTTGCAAGCCCCCACGAAAAGACTTGGAGACGATGCCTGGACCCCGCGCCCTCCTCCCGCTGCTCCTTCTCCCTATTGTCCAGGTTTGGGCGTGCGGCGACGACCATGACCATACCCACGCGCTACAACGCCGCGCATACCCGACGGCGCCGCTGACCCCGCCGACCAGGGCGCTCGAGTGGGGCGATCTCAATATAAGTAAGTACCAGGCGCGCGTGTTCCCCTGCTTCCGGCCCCCCGAGATAGTGTCGGTGCTCCGATACTAACGACGATTTACGCTTATCACAGTCCACACAACCGACTCGCACGGCTGGCTCCTGGGGCACCAGAAGCCCTCGTTCCCCGAGCCGAACTACAGGTGTGTCCCTTCTTCCGTGTCCCTTCTTCCTTCCTTCTTCCTAGTGCCCCTATCCTTCGCCTACTTCGTCTCCCTTTCGTCTGCAATTCGTCTCTTCCCCTTCCCTCCTCGGACCTCCTTATCTCCAACCCGGGCCGCGCACCATCTCAAACGCACATGATCTTAACGCTAACCTGTTACCTCTTACTCGCAGCGGCGACTTCGGCGACTTCTCCTCCTTCGTGACGCACATGAAGGCCCTCGCTGCCGAAAAGGGCGTCGATCTCCTGCTCGTCGACAGCGGGGACCTGCATGACGGGACTGGGGTGACGGACGGGTATCCGGCCGGGGGCGTGGACGCGCATGATGTCAGTGTTCCAATTCCTTCCAGAACCGTGCATGTGCACGCTTTCTGTCCACGTGCCATGTTTCATTAGCGCTAACCGAAGGCTCTCCACACCCCACAGGCGAACGAGTTTGTGCTGAAGTTGCCGTACGACATCATGGCCATCGGGAAGTAAGTCAAGCACTCGCGCATACCAACCCCACGAAGAAACAAGGAACTGACGCTAACACCAACGCTAACCAACCCACAGCCACGAGCTGTACATCTACAACAACACCCTCGACATGCACACCAACTTTGTGCCACAGATCCCGGGGCGCTACCTCACCTCGAACGTGAACATCACCGTCAACGGCGCGAGCCGCCCCGTCGGCTCCCTCTTCCGCAAATTCACCACCGCCCGCGGGCGCAAAGTCACCGCCCTCGGCGTGCTGTTCGACTTCACCGGCAACGACGCCAACACCACCGTGCAGCCCGTCGCGAGCATGGTCGCGGAGCCGTGGTTCCTCGCCGCCATCGCCGAGGCGCCCGACGTGTTCGTGCTCGCGGGGCACATGCCCGTGAGCGAGGACAACTGGCCGGCGGTGTTCGACGCGGTGCGGAAGGTGCACCCGTACACTCCGATTGTCATACTGGGCGGGCACACGCATATACGGGACTGCAACCAGCTGGACGGGCGGAGCATGAGTCTGGAGAGCGGGCGGTATATGGAGACTGTGGGGTGGTTGAGCATGGACTTTGATAAGTCCGCGAAGAAGGGCGGGGGGAGTGGGAGCGGGAAGAGTAATGGGACGGGGCCGCTGAACTTTAGCAGGCGGTATTTGGATCCGAATCGCGTTACGTTCGAGGTGCGTCTGTCTGTTCATTTGCTGCAGCCTGGGGGGAGGG
>KV417639.1:49633-67069 GCA_001630335.1 Athelia psychrophila
ATACGTGGAAGCTTTCGTAGTATAGCAACAGCCATACTGTTATAGGATCTTTGCGAAGTCGAGCGCCAACGATAGGCCAATGCTCCTGCACCAGTTTGTCGAAAGATTGCTGCATCTTGGTGGCATCGAGTTGGCCAGCAATGGTAAAACCTGGAGCACTCCTGGTGAGCAGTGACTCGGATAGCCAAATTACACTCTTTACTCACAGAAAGTTGACAGAACGTTTTGAGAAGACACTGCATCATTCGTCAGGTTTGTTGACGTTTGCTAGCCAGAGATAACGCACTCTCGAAAGGGGAGACGGGGACGACATGAGCTGCGAAGGTTGGAGCTTCCATTTTCGTTTGGTGATCGTCGAAGAGAGAAATCAAGAATACAGTAGAAATGAGTCTTGACGTCCATTACCTTATAGTCTCTGTTAAGCATGCTGCAAAGCACTTGTACCTTGCTTGTACCTCGTCCAGTGTAGTCTGTAGGTAAGGTTCGTTGACGGGTCCGGAACATACTACAAATGACTCGTACCTCATCTGTAGTCCGTAGGCAAAGGTTCATTGGCGGGTCCGGAACATACCACTTACATTGAATGACTTGCAAATGACTCGTTCCTCGTCTGCAGTCTGCAAGTGATGTTGGTTTGCGGGTCCGGGACGTGACGTAATCGTGTCACGTGCACTCAATATTCACGTCGCGTCTTCTGCTCATCTCGCATTTACGATGGCCCTTTCACGCGTTAAAGACTAATAGGTAGCCATGCATACGAACCCGCAGCCTATTGTTTATATATTACTATCAATGAGGCAGTACTTCTGTGCTTCCATCAGTTTTTCGTGTTGCTGGATTAAGTATGGTACGGGTGAGCATGCTGTTAGGCCGGGAGGAAAGAGTGGGTTATTTTCAGATTTCCTCGAGTCTGGGGTCGAGTCACAGCGGAAGTCCGACGCAGAGTTTGAAGAGGACGGAGAAGACTGAGAGGAAGACTGAGAGAAAGACAGGCCAGAGGAAGGTTAACACATTGTTGCCTCCACGGTTAGTATGTAGAACGTCTTCCTTTCAGATACGCCTTGGTCGAGCAATTACGCAAGAGGCGCTTCAGCCCCCCCCCCCCCCCCCCCCCCCCCCCCCCTCCCCTCCCCTGCTCCCGCTGGGTGGGACATGGAAGGGTTATCGGGGGACTTAACTTTGACGATCTACAGGAGTCGCAACTGGCTATAAGTTATGAATGAGCGAGATAACGGTGAATGACATGGTAAATGGTCAATCAGTATCTTAGAAACGTCCCATATATCTCGCACATAATCCGCTAGAAGAGACAGACAAAGTTGCTCGGGAAAATCTCTCTACCGGGTACTTGCCTGGTCTTGTCCATCAGCTCACCACTCCACCATCCATCATCTAGTGTAGCTGTCACCGCTCTAATGTCGCCAGACTGGAAATCGAATTCCTCGTCTATCGTTGCTACGTAATCATACAGCGCTTCGACTGTGAGAAAGAAAAATGATGATTAGGAACACGGGTAAAACAGAACCGGCCTGCCATCATCCGTGTACTCCCCTGTCGGGCTTGGCGTGTCCCCATTCACTAAATTCACGAGAGATGGCAAGCTGATAAAATCTCTGCTGTTGGAAATTGCGAACGTAGGGCACTTTCTAAGGCGGTGCTCACCTGGCTCTCTCCTTGAGTAGAATGAATATCCGGCGGAAGAAGCAGCTGTCTTCGGGAATGGTATCTCTTTCCGAAGGTTGCCTAAATTCCAATTTCCATAAGACAGAGGTCACCAGAGAAGAGAAATATCGCTTACGTAGCTGGACATACTAGTT
The DNA here is from genome assembly GCA_001630335.1 of Athelia psychrophila. Lineage (NCBI taxonomy): Eukaryota > Fungi > Basidiomycota > Agaricomycetes > Atheliales > Atheliaceae > Athelia > Athelia psychrophila. The sequence continues at coordinate 51,451 of KV417639.1, forward strand.
CTAATGCATTCCCATCTTCACCGTATCCATCTCTGTCGATCAAGTCACGTATGCAGACTTCTCTTGCACTGTGCCCGAAGACATGAGTGGCGCTCCGAATAGTATATGAAGTGACGCTTACCAGTCATCGCCGCCGCAAATTTGACTGTGCCACAAGATATGAGCTTATTTGCCAACGGGTTGGTAGAATGAAACTTGCCAACAAACTTCTGCATCTTCATTTTCATTTTCATGCTTGTGTTCATCTAGTGAAATGCGGAAAATACCGCAGCATTTCGCACTGCGTCCAACATTGTGAGCTTTATCACAAATGAGATTGCAAAATGCTCACCATGTTAGCCAACCGCTTTTAGTGATTACCTTCCTATTTATGTGTCTGCACCGAGGGCATGTACGTTCTTCGTCGCTAGTATTCCCTCGTGCATTTTGACGTAGCACAACGCTCATTTCAACGGTCATTCCTGCATGGACCAAGGAAGAAATTTTCGAACGATCAATGATTTGGTCATCGTCCGGTGTCAAGATACTGTAATCTCCTCGCTGGATAAGTGCATCGCCCGCGAGAGTTCTGCAAAATCCAGATATCACGACATGAAAGTCCTGAAATACATGATTTCAATATCGCGTTGATAATTGGTTGATGTCATTCTTGGTCTCACCTGCCAAGAGTTACAGAATATTTTGGGTACTGGCAGGTTGCGTCCCAAATGATCAACCACAATCACAGTATCAACTTTTATGTGACGTAGTGATGCCCACTCTTGCTGAAGCAAGGAGTAGAAATCCGCGAGGGCGACAGCCTCTGCCTGTGGTCTCTGCTCCAGTTCCGGCCATGCGGCGCTGTATGACACCCAAGGTCAGTAACAGCTAATATACAACATGGGAGGAGCGGCTCACCGGCCCAGTGCCAGAATGCATGAGGCGAACGAGGTGTGGCACTCTTGCAGCTTCGAGTTAAGCACGCTGACAGTACCACTCTCTCCAATATTGCTCCACACGTACTGGCGAATGAAGTGAAGCATGGCGCCCGAAAGGGCGTAGCGATAGTTTGTCAAGTCGTTCAATAAATCTCGTAAGAGTTGACGGCACTGCTCCACCTTCGCGGCAAGATTGTGGCTGAGCGTCTCGGCCAGGGGCGTGTTTTTGTAAGCATGAACAGCAAGCCCTGTCAATGTTAGCATTCGCCGTAGAGAGGCTAGAGTCTCCGGCAATGATTCAGAATAGCGAAGCCCAGGACTCTCCATCAGCATGTCCATAATGTCAGCAGTGACTTGGATCTCGACGAGGGAACGGTCTGCACTGGCAGATGGGTAGCGTGCGCCGATGACCATGTTAGTCGTGAAGAGGTTAGTCAGTGGTTTGGGAGGGTGGGAATCGGGTGGTTGCGCTGCACCAGCTAAGCACATCGTGCTCGTCTTGGTGTTGTTGGCGGTGTGCTCACTTGGAGGGGGTCCGGTGGGGTAAATTTCACGGGGATATTCGAGCCTTTTATCCATGGTGACGATGTTGGTGATATAAATATTTGCATGTCGGATGTAATCAACGTGATTGTGGTTTTGATAATCGCCCATGGTGAGATTACCATGAACATTGTTTACCATTCCGCCTGATATCTGATGGGTGTTGAAATTCTATCGAGATATGCCAAAATTAGTAAAAGAGAGGGTGGACAGGGAAACTCTACAACCACTGTTGCCTTATTGTCCGCTTCCCCACGTTCCAGCGTCGCGTCCATTTTGCAAGCAGTCTTGAACGAGAAAAGTAAAGGTGTTAAAAGGGAGTTGGCGTAATCCTATTGTTGGGGACCGTACTTACATGCACTTGACGACAGTACACGGCTCCAAGAACGAGAGTGGTCCGGATGGACAGGAGAAAGACAGGGATCGAGGCTACTTGTACCAGCACTGCCAGGCAGCAGTTGAGCTCGAGATCTTGAGGTCGTGGCAGGCACTCGGTGTTGACGGGTAAATCCTGGTAACATCACGAAGTTGTCGTGAATGTGCTATCTATATATTATGGGAGGGCTATACATTATGCTTAAATAATAACAAGCGGAGTTTAAAACGGCCCGCGCTTTCCGAGTTTCGATAGCTAGGCGCCGGCATATCTCAAGCTTGCCGAGAGATGCCGGCTCCCGCGTCCAGCCGAGCGGTAAGGGTAGTGATGTGCTGGGCTGGGCCACAGGCCCGAAGCCCGGCCCAGCCCGGCCCAATAAGCCCGGCCTGAGCCCGGCCCAATAGTGGGCCTGAGCGGGCCTTGGGCTGGGCTCAGAATGTTCAAAAGCCCAAGCCCGGGCCTGAGCCCGGGCTTTGGTGGCGCACTGGGTGGCGTGGGCAAGGGCATTATGAGTTGCTGTCACAGCAATTTTTTTTGCCCAACAGGTGATCACATGATTAGAAAATGACCCTCGCTCTTCTCCTCCGTGTCTACACTTGGTCTATTACATCTTATGATGTACTGGTGACTGTGCACAAGCTAAAAAGCATATTTGAAACCCTCTGTATGTTGAAACAAACCACACCCTGCCTTCTTTCCGCCACACCACTGAAGCCCGGGCCTGAGCCCAAGCCCAGCCCGGCCCGGCCCAGCCCAGGCCTGGTTAACGGGCTGGGCCAGGGATATCTCGAAGCCCAAGCCCGCCAGGCCCGGCCCAAGCCCGGGCTTCAGGCCCTGGCCCGGCCCGCACATCACTAGGTAAGGGGCTGTGCACTGTCAGTTCAGCAGCTGCCTCCGCCCTCCAGCCTCTTCCATCGTGCACGAGTTGCCACCCCGCGCTCGTCACATCTCGGTTTCTGACCCACCCTCCATCCCGCTTATGTATCAGGCCCAGTCACGGGCGCGGCTCTCATATTACATTCATCCATCTGATTCTATCGCACTGTCCATTTACAATTCACGGATTCCCGCATTTCGGGCATACATACAGTTTCATTAGCAGCAGCGGCACACATACTTAGCCCCCCATAATCACAATCATCTCATGGCTGCATGATTTACATCGCAAGTCTACCCATATAATGCCTAGTGAGCGAGCCACCAAAAAATGATCCCACCCGCCCAGTGGCTAGATTTCTTCTCCGCAAATTGGATCGAGCTAACACTCGGTCTCTCACCCAACTTTTCAGTTCACTGGGCACCTCAGCAGCACACACTCACCGCCTATCGAGGCTGGACTGCTTTGCTTGCTTGAACGTGCCGTGGGAAACACATTGCCTTTTCTGGCCGTGATTGGTACTATATTGCTGCACACATTACATCAGGAAATTCACCCAGGGCTACTGATGCTACTGGAGCCTCCAGAGACCCTGTAGCCCTGTATACTCATGCCCTCTATTTGGACTTCTGTAGCCCTCAGCCAAGCTACTGTAGTCTACTGGAGTGTCTGTAGACTGATGCTATGTGAGCTCCAAGTGCTACGCAAGACTATATGAACTTTGATGTGACAGTATCTATCCGCCACATCACGGCTGCATTCAATTTGTTTTCAATCTTGCTCGCTGCTTTCCCTGTCTTTGAAGGTATTTGAAATGAAAATATTGGATTACAGTACATATTACATAGTATGCATGGTATATATGAGGATCAGACATAGCGATAGACACAGTATTACAGTGCGAGGCGGCAGGGGCAACATAGATCAAACACAATAGCATATGTGGACAAGTATTATGCATGCTGCATGTGTGACTGAGGGAAGAGTAGTGCTGGATGACGGAAAGGAGATGAGGAGTGACTGTAGTAGATATGTATATTATACGAGGGACAATATCTGGGGGAGACCGCAAATGCAAGGATGGGAGCATGTTGGGTATGTAGTCATAAAGGGAGCAAATACACACCATGTAGAATGTGCAAGGTTAGGCTCCTTTGTGATCTTTCAGCTATGCTCAGATTCTTCCGCCATTGAGCAACTATGCTGCCATGTGCGCAGAGCACATAGGGCAGTACAGTGACTCAATGTGGAGACCCCATCCACCACAATGATCCCTTGAGCTTCCAGGGCAGCATTGAAAATCCAGGAGATCGGAGGAGACATATTGGGACAGGCGAGGAAAGCCATAGAATATACCCAAGGAACGGGATGAGCTTGTGAGATGGTAGATGGAAGGAAACAAAGCAACAGAGAAGACACTCGAACCCAAGGGACTTTGAAACGACTTGAGGGGAGAAATTTTGTTGTGAAATATTACATTGCCTCCGTCCCCTGGCCCCTGTTCCTTCCTTGCGTCCCACAATAGCATGTCTGATGGAAATGTAAATTGGGTATCACTATTATAGCCTATGAAGACGGGAAGTTAATTCAGGAGCCTCAGTAGCAATGCTGATGCTACGAGAGCTACAGTAGCTTCAGTAGCAGCGCCAATGCTACCGCGGCTACTGTAGATGCCGGTTTCTACCAGTAGCAAAATTAACAGGAAACAGGTTTCCAGATGTAGCAGTTACCTCCTCCCGCCCCAAGGGGCATACACTGGAACACTCCGTGAAACCAGGCCTAACCGTGTGGTCGTGGGAAAGTGGCTGTGCCACACACACATCTGACTCAAGTCTGGCTGCAATTTCGCGCCACAGGCTCTAGCATTTGAGGTAAACTATGTATTTACAGTGTCTCTCATATTTGTATGGTGCAGTAAATTCATGAGATAGTGTGTACACTGATATGTACAATTCTTGGCCTTTTATCAACATGGGTATCTAAAATTGAGCTTGAAACTGTGTCTGATCTTCTTTTCGTCAACCCAAAATCAATCCCATCACAGTCAATAATATTGCTGTGTCTTCTCCAGCCCATAGTGGTTTGTTCTTCTCTTGCCTAGGTCAATTGCAGTCCCGCAGAGATCACAAGTCATCCAGTGAGTATGGGTGATTGGTCAATGACAGAAGATAGCTTTATTTGACCATTATCAAAGCAAACCGAGACAGTATCAGCCCCAGGAGTCTTCCCAGTAGGCATAATTAATTGTATATTATGATGGATTTATGTAGAATGTGAATGAGCAAGAGAAATGTACAGATCAGTGTGGAATACAAGCTCAAATATTGTGTGCGGCACAGCCATTTTCCCACGACCACATGTGTAAGACCCTGCCGGCGATCTGCAATGCAGCGACGAAAGTAGTCTAGTAACGAAGTTATATTGTGAACATAATGAAACGGAAAACATACTGCATACCTAGTAACGAAGAGAATAAATCTAAAGAATGAGATCGAGAAGTTTTCCAGTTAGATATAAGATCATCTGATGCGGAACCACCCCTAACCCGAACATCCAGACATTCCTCCGCCGCACTGCGGGTTCAAACCCACCGGCGCATGTAAATATTAGTCCCGGAACTCTTCGGTCTGGCGTCGCTCTGCACATTTCCATCGTCCGTGTCCCATATCATAACAACATGGTTAGGCCTGGTTTCACGGAGTGCTCCAGTGTGCCCCTTGTCCCACCCCCATTGGAGTTATTTTCTGGCCCATTTGTGTCTGTAAAACATTGAATTGAGTAGATCCTGAGCAATAAAAGTCCCTGCAGTGATCTTCTGGCTCATTACCGGCAGTGATACCAATTCAAACAAGATTCCAAGCACCCTGATTAAGTAAGTCTGAGCTGAGTACTTGGTTTGCATATGTTCCTGGCCGCTTTTTGCAGCAAACTTGGTCAGTTTTTAGAGATAGTATACAGTAGGGATCCCGGGCTTTGCATACTACCCAAGCAGCTGTTGTCTTTGCAATTTCTGACATCAGTCCGACAGTCACGGTGTGCTCAAGCTGAGCCTCCCACTCCCAGCAGTGCATATCAGACTACCTCCTCCATTGTGTGTGAACAAAGACCTCTGTCAAGTTAAAACTGGCAAGGAGATTGGGTGATGTGACACATTTGATTCATCATTTGCATAATTGCTGCCCCCTTCCCTCTGGGATTGTAGCTCTGTACAGTTGGTCAAATCTGAACGACCATTGGTGGCTGTAATTGACACTGCAAAAGTAATGCTGTAAGGTCTTCCAGGACTGGCACCCTATCTGTTATTGTTTCACAATTACATCCAGTGTGCCTGCCAATGTAAGCACTGTATCTAGCTATGTTCTTGATCCACTGTTGCTAATTATTTTGATTTATTTAGGAATCCCTCTACTACCCCTGAGCGAGAGTGTGAGCATCTTCACCGTCTCCAAATGGTGAGTCCTTCAAACTGTTGTAACCAAATGCCACCTATCCACAATCACCCTGTACCACAGCCCAATTTTGCGGCTTATGTGCCTCCTGTCACCCCAATCCCATCCAATCCACTCTAGTATTGCCGTGGTCCAGTCCAGAACCGAAGTTTGAACGTGAACCAAACACCTGTTTGGTTCTTGGTCCTCCTTTCCAAACAGAACCAAACAGGCGTCCACTTCAGGGTTCAAGGGGGAGCACAACCGTTGTGGCTGTGCTGCCCTGCGACAGCTGCACCACATCCCTGCCATGACCCGTAGCACCGTACACATGTAGATCCTCACCCTTACCACAACAATACCACCCCATTACACCCCGTTTGCCCTGTTCCCGCCGGCTTTCCCTTCGCTGTCCCTCGACTGGCCCTTCCCACCGTTCAAACTTGGTCCAGACCGTACTTGACCAGCCGGGCACTCAAGTGCAGAAAACACGTAAATCATGGCCTGTCACACAGGCTCGGCCTTCTGTCTTCTCTCTTATGTCGCACCCTGTCGTTTCTGAGTTTGGGGCGGACGGAAAATGAGCAAATTCAGTGCTGGTGATGCCAAAACCGGAGGCAGAAGCAGATCATCTGGGTGACAGCATCGGCTTTCAACACCCCCATATGCATATTTGAGCTATGTACTTCCTTTGCTTCACTTCGAGTCTCATGGGATGTTGACAGATGTTTGATTATAGCAAATTGAACCTCCCAGCATGGAAAGCCCTTAATCCTCAGGATTACAGATTTTTGGTGGTTCTAAACCCATTCTGAACCCATTTGAGCTGGTTCTAGGTGTTCAGTTCATGGTGCTCTCAAATGGCCGGACTAGAACCTCAGTCCAGTTCTTGGTTCTCAATTTTCGCTCAAGAACCGGACGGAACCGGACTTCGGCAACACTAATCCACTCTGTATTATTCCTCCTCATCCAACTTCACCACATATTTGAGTGTGCCCGTTCATTGCTCAGCTCACCTCTTCCACTGCCCAGCTACTTGCCCATCCTGCACAATTTCCTGCTGTAATGACTCCACATTACATAGCACAACAGAATCATACCCCTTTGTGTCTGATTGAGCTCCAACAGGCTGAGGACTTGCAGCATCAGCAGGATCTACATGCTGCACACTTGCAACATCAACACAGCTTGCATGTGGCACAATTACAGCATCCAAACAGCAACTTGGATGCATCAAATGGTCTCTGTAATGGCACACATATGGTTCTTACCAAGATCCAAAATCGTGTTCTGGAGTGTTGGATTTTAGGTGGAAAGCATGCAGGAAATATTGTGTTCATCCCATGAATCACCCTCAAGCTGTCTGATAAAGGTGTGCACATACCACTCAGCCTTTGTCAATTTCCGGTTTGACTTGCATTTGCCATGACCATCAAGAAGTCCCAAGGCCAGTCTGTGGAAAATATTGGCCTTGACCTTCGTACACCGGTGTTCTCACATGGCCAACTCTATGTTGCACTCTCACATTGCACATCTGCTGATGGAATCAAAGTGCTGTTCCCTGCTGATCAACTTGGAACCATTGAAGACTGAGAATATTGTGTACCCTGCAAATACTGAAGCATTTGCAGGTGTGGTCTGATTATTTGTAAGTGTATCAATTACTATTCAGTAACACAAAGCTCATACTGTTGCCAAGCAGTTGTCCTAAATATAGTTCAAAGAGAAAAACATGTGCCATTTTATTTTATAGTGATTGTACAGTAGTTTTAGTTTGAGTCCCGCATTTACTGGAACATTTAAAAGTGAGGAAAACACTTGAAGTGCGAACAACATTTACAAGTGAGAAAAACACTTAAAAGTGAGAAAAACACAAGTGATGAAGACACAGGCCACACATAGCTCGTTCCCTTGTATGGTTTGCATTGTGGCACCAGTTTTGCCACGGTTTATAAGACATTACTTAGCTCCTCACAACATTTCTATGTGCACTGGGTATTATAACTCATATAATGCTCTATAAAGTCCTTGCAAAAACCCAACAACTTTGTGATACGGTGCCATCGGTGCGCTGGAGCAATACCTCTGTTGCTCCGCAGCACTGGCAAATATCATAATTGCTCTCCTCCAACCAACCTCCAACACAAGATAGGTGGCCCCACTTCTGTGTGAGCTCTGCAACGTGCATTGAGGCATCCAAAAAGTGCAGTTGCACACACTGAATTTGTGATCGCCAACATACCTCCCACTTCTGAGTTTAACTCTCACTGCCAAAGAGTGCAGCAAAATCAATGTACAGTCTTTATGAGAAGCAATAAGCTGTAGATACAATTGGATCTCGGAATCTTTAGGTCTTGCAGTTCCGTAATCTATGCAGATGTGATGTTTGAGGAAGGAGGGCAAGGGGGTTGCGGGACTTTTATACGGCACATGGGGCTGGTTAGTTAGTTAGACCCTTGAGGTCCTTACAAAACTTTTGAACCTGTACTCAAGGCACTGGACTGCCCCTCCTGCACTGACCCGACCCTCTGCGGACCACCTGCACCACCAAAGCTTCCACCCATGGTCTCCCCACTTCCGCTGTCCCGTGCACGGACATCCCACTTTTGAGATCACATGCCAGGCCCATCACCACCGCACAAGACAATGGTGCGCGCCCCACAGGATGGTGCACACGGCAAACAAAGAGCAGGATAGGTCGGGGATGGATGAAAGTAGAGGGGCGGGAATAGCGAGGGAGAGGGAGGCAGGGCTGAGGCACCTAGGTATGCACCCAGCCGCCTCCTACATGGCACGCCCAATTGATGGTGCGGGTATCAAAATCACCAGCGGATACAATTCAGCCTGCCAATGTGCTAACACTTCGCCACACCCGCCGCACCAGCATTTCAATGTGATGCTCTGTGCTCCCATCACTGCCTCCACATTGACAGGATCAGATGCTGTGGTCGGTATCATGGAAACCATTGCCTCCAATGCAATTGACATGATGCGACTGGGCAGGCCCACCACATTCCACCAGGTGCCATGCCCTTGTGTCTTGCATACTTGCCGAGCGCATGCCTGCCTCCATGTGTACACACCACTGTGCTCATCAAGATCCCAACTATTGTTGCTCTTGGTCTGCACCCGCACAGCACACCATAGATCCCTTGTGCAAGCTCGCAATGCATGATGCATTGTCCCACCATGGCCAGCAACTCCCGCAAGGGCGATACACTGCAACACACGACGGCTCCCTGCATTTGCGCCCCAGGCTCCTTGGCACGTTATAGTGCATCTCACATCTCCTCCAGCCCGTGCTCGGTGCTCTGCGCGTACGCCGCAGGGGAAGGACCCACGGGCACAAGGATGGTGTTCTGTGTTGGCCACCTCTAACCCTCTGTCCAAGCTCATCACGTCAGTGTTGCTTATGTTTTCAATTTCTGTCGTCCTGTATACACTTCACAGTCACAGGCAAGCACCATACACTCACACCATCCCCGCCACTGCCCAGGTCACCCAGTTTGGAAATCTTCAGAGTCTATCTGATATCTAATCTAATCACTTACCCGATATAGTAATATATAGTTAGTTAGTTAGTTCAGCCCTTCGACCCGTTAAAAAACTTTTCGACCCCATGTACTCGGTAACAATCCCGCAACCCTTGAAGGAGGGCCACGGTTGCACAGGCGCTCCGGGAAATAATTGCACGGTGCCGATGCTGTTCCAATCATTCTTCAGAACATGAAGGGCAATTGGGTTTTGAAATCTTGCAGGTTTGATGAGTAGAAGTTTTGAGAGACTTGAGGTTATGTGTTGGCATCAAGGGGGTCGCGGGACTTTTATACGGCACATGGGGTCTAGTTAGTTAGTTTGACCTCGATGGCCTTGGAAAACTTTTGGACCTGGACTACAGGCACCAAGCCGCCACCTCCTGCCACCTGCCTCTCTTCTGCGGACCACCTGCACCCTCTTCAAGCTTCCACCTCTGGCCTCCTGGTTCTGCCGTCCTGCAGCCACCCTGCTTTCGAGCTCGCGCGAGCGATTGGGCTCGAGCCTGATCACATCACTCGCCCACCTGCTCCTATCCGACCTTGAACCCCACGCAATCCAACCCGCCAATGCCTTGGCAAGCGCAAAACCGCCGTGTCACACCGCATCTTCCAAAGTAACAGTGTGTTCCCCACAGGGCCACACAACTCGACTGCCAGGGACAAGAATGACAGGATAGGGATATACGAAGGAACGGGGGAGGGAATAGCAAAGGAGAGCGGTTGAGGCTGCCAGGTACGCAAGACCAATCACCTCCTCTATGGTGCGCGCAAACACACTCCCGGGGTTGACATGTTGGTATGCACGTGCATGGGGGCACGAGGGCGGTGAAGGGTGTGGGTGCGGTGCTTGGTTCAGTGGTGTGCACGACTCGATAGACACTGCAGCGCCTCAGATGCAGGAAGTGTGGCGGCGAGAGCGGCCGGGTATGGACCACAGCTGCTGGCCCTGAGGAAGTGGGGGCAGCGGGAGTGCGAGCACAGTGGCTTGGCTGGATCGCACCCGTTGGATGTGTTTACAAGCGCAGCATCAACTGGAGCTGCTGGGCAGTGTCGCGGAAACTGTTGCCCCCTGCAAAACACGATGACGCGACCCAGCTGACCCACCACATCCCACCAGGCACCCCACTCTCGCGTCTCGCAAAATCCACGAGCACATACTAGCCCTCATGAGGTACTACGCGCTACTGCACCGTCAATATCGCAACTGTTGTTGCGCTCAACCTGCACCCGCAACGCACATCTTGCCTGAGCTCGTGACATATGTGCATGTCCCGCCCACCGCCAGCAGCTCGCGCACATGTGACTCTGCAACGTGCACAACAGCAATCTGTGTCTGTGTCCTAGGATTCCCGCACAAGCCCGTTCAGCTCACATTCCCCCGTCCCACCCTCCATGTGAGCTCATATGTAGCTTCGCATATTTCTATCTACTATACCTTGCTACAATACCCCATGTACATTATATATTGGTGCATTGGATTTGGAACTCACACCCTCGCATCTGCTCCCCGCGTCAATTTGGAACTTCGGGTTCTATGACATCTAATCAGTTACCCGATATGGTAATAGATAAGATAATATAGTTAGTTAGTTCAGCCCTTCGACCGGTAGAAAACTTTTCGACCCTATGTGCTGGCTAAAAGTCCCGCGACCCCCTTGGTTGGCGTAATTATAATTATGGTGGTGGTTGGTGGCAAGTTGGTGGTCTGAGTCAGGTTGTGGTCTGAAGCTGAGTTCGACGCAATGTGTGTGAATACCTGGGCCAGTTGACTTCTCTAGACGCCGATCGACGTCTGATTCAGTCTTCGAATGCAAATTTCGGTCAATATCATGACCGTGTGGCATAGAAGTTTACAGCATACTACTACTCCTGCGTGTTTGCCTTGTCGATGCGATAAATCACCGGAGCAGAAACGATATAAGAAGGATGCTGCGTGGATGAAAGGCGGATGAGAGCAGACCGAGGTGGGGCGTTGACAGGTCGACAGGTCGACTAGGTGCGTCAAATGCCCGCTGACTTCAAGATTGTCAAAATGTGTCATAGGTACTACTATTCGGCTCAGGTATAGGCAGATAGGCGTGCACTAGACGAAAGTCTCTCATCCGAGATTCCGCACCATCCACTGCATTTCTGTCATGAGATCTCTAAACAGTGACCTCTCCCCGTCAAGCCTCGTGAACGAGCCTCGTTAACCTTTCATCAGTGGCCTGGAAATCTGAAGAGGGTCAGTAATGTCCAGTGCAGATCATAAATGCCCCAAGATAATTACTGAATATAGATAGTGGGACTTCATAGATGAACGCTGCTGATAAACGCAATGTGTAGTGGCTTGGAGAAAGACCAACTTGTTGTGGGCGCCTATTTGGTGCTGTGTATCGCGATCTTCTGACAGAATTTACACACGACGGCCTGCCGTAGCCTGCCATGTAGTAAACTTTGGGCGCTGGCTGAACATATATAAAAAGATTGAAGCTGCCTACTCTACAGTCCAGACTGTTCCTTGCCCCCATCCAGCAGCAAACGACTCAAGATGCTCTTCTCATTCGCAGCGCTCTCTTCTCTGTTTATCGCTGCTCAAGCTGCATCTCTCGCTGCCCAAAGCACAGAATGCTTCACAACGCACACGGGCTACCTCAAAGCTGGGGGAAGCGATTTCGGCATCAACAGCGAGAAGCTCATCGTTTGGGGCTATAATGTGCACAATAGCACCAAGATTAAGCTGTCCCTTCAGGTACGCTGCGCGCCCCAATGCTCTCAGACGCTGAGCATAATAAGTTCTGAATGCTCACTCTCATTTGGCACCACTGCAGGCTTGTCCTCAGCTGACAAAATACGGGCCTTACAATTACCCGACCGCATATTACGGTACATTTCGCTTGGTGCATTCAATCTTCTTTATATGAGACTGACTTTGCTCCATGAACAGGTCGTCTCGTAGCTTTAGAAACCGAAAGCATCCCAGCGAATCAATGCCTCACCGCCACGCCGTCGCCGACCAACGCAACCATTCTGCACGGGAAGCTGAAAAGCTGCGGGAGTGCATACGTCCCTGCGGCAGATCAGAGCTTCTTCTACACCAAGGACGCGAAGAATGTGTATGGGTATGACTTGTACTTTGTACGTGCTTGTGTCTTGTGTTTTCTCTACGGCTATTCAGGCGAACATGCACTTACTTTGCTTCTGCCACCGTGCATAGGCCGGCGAAACTGGCTGCAAGACAAACAGTGGAACGCTCGTCGTCGTGAATGGGACCACGTACACGAACGGCGACCCGTTGACCACGCAGGGCTCGGATTTGTGGCAGCTCAGGTGCAATTCGAAGGGCCAGACGGCTGCATTTGGTCTGTCGGGTACTATCAACAGCGAGTAGGGGTACCAGTGCAAGTAGTGTGTGTCAATCTATTAGTGACAAGAGCGTTGTGTTTATGTGGCTGTAAGAAATGACGCCTAGGAGCTCGTAGTAGAAGTCGCTGCGAATTGATGATTTGAAGGTATCTTATCGGACTCTTGGACGGTTGAGAAAGACCAACTGTGGGCGCTTGCTGGTCCTCGATCACGTTTCTAAGTAGTTGTCTGTTGATGTCGATCTTCTTCCATCATTTAACAAACTTGGCGGCCGGTTCCCCTCTTATCAGCGTTGTTCCCATGTGCCGCATCTTCTGCTTGTCAAACTTCAAATGAAACATCTTACGAGATCTTCCAGACGTACTATGTTCAAAAGACTTTCATATCTCAGCCAGGACTTGGAGTTTAGAGTCAGAAACGGAGAATGGGCGATATAAATGGCAGGTTCATATGTCTCCTGCTCTCAGCTGCATGCTACCGTGCCTAGTAACCACACTAATATACCGACACCTGCCATACGGTCCTATAGATAGCCTTATCTTCTGGTCTGTGCAACCTTTGAAGTTTTATGGTCCCTTGTGCATCCCACAGGACCACCTCCGCGATCAACGCGTGCTGTCCACGACTCCACATGCACTTCCCAGATGAAACCCAGATCTGCATTCGAACTCTCCGAGTGCCCGACATCACACTATAAAGAAGCGGGTCTTTTGGCACGGTAGACTTCTCTCTTGCAAGCCCCCACGAAAAGACTTGGAGACGATGCCTGGACCCCGCGCCCTCCTCCCGCTGCTCCTTCTCCCTATTGTCCAGGTTTGGGCGTGCGGTGACGACCATGACCATACCCACGCGCTACAACGCCGCGCATACCCGACGGCGCCGCTGACCCCGCCGACCAGGGCGCTCGAGTGGGGCGATCTCAATATAAGTAAGTACCAGGCGCGCGTGTTCCCCTGCTTCCGGCCCCCCGAGATAGTGTCGGTGCTCCGATACTAACGACGATTTACGCTTATCACAGTCCACACAACCGACTCGCACGGCTGGCTCCTGGGGCACCAGAAGCCCTCGTTCCCCGAGCCGAACTACAGGTGTGTCCCTTCTTCCATGTCCCTTCTTCCTTCCTTCTTCCTAGTGCCCCTATCATTCGCCTACTTCGTCTCCCTTTCGTCTGCAATTCGTCTCTTCCCCTTCCCTCCTCGGACCTCCTTATCTCCAACCCGGGCCGCGCACCATCTCAAACGCACATGATCTTAACGCTAACCTGTTACCTCTTACTCGCAGCGGCGACTTCGGCGACTTCTCCTCCTTCGTGACGCACATGAAGGCCCTCGCTGCCGAAAAGGGCGTCGATCTCCTGCTCGTCGACAGCGGGGACCTGCATGACGGGACTGGGGTGACGGACGGGTATCCGGCCGGGGGCGTGGACGCGCATGATGTCAGTGTTCCAATTCCTTCCAGAACCGTGCATGTGCACGCTTTCTGTCCACGTGCCATGTTTCATTAGCGCTAACCGAAGGCTCTCCACACCCCACAGGCGAACGAGTTTGTGCTGAAGTTGCCGTACGACATCATGGCCATCGGGAAGTAAGTCAAGCACTCGCGCATACCAACCCCACGAAGAAACAAGGAACTGACGCTAACACCAACGCTAACCAACCCACAGCCACGAGCTGTACATCTACAACAACACCCTCGACATGCACACCAACTTTGTGCCACAGATCCCGGGGCGCTACCTCACCTCGAACGTGAACATCACCGTCAACGGCGCGAGCCGCCCCGTCGGCTCCCTCTTCCGCAAGTTCACCACCGCCCGCGGGCGCAAGGTCACCGCCCTCGGCGTGCTGTTCGACTTCACCGGCAACGACGCCAACACCACCGTGCAGCCCGTCGCGAGCATGGTCGCGGAGCCGTGGTTCCTCGCCGCCATCGCCGAGGCGCCCGACGTGTTCGTGCTCGCGGGGCACATGCCCGTGAGCGAGGACAACTGGCCGGCGGTGTTCGACGCGGTGCGGAAGGTGCACCCGTACACTCCGATTGTCATACTGGGCGGGCACACGCATATACGGGACTGCAACCAGCTGGACGGGCGGAGCATGAGTCTGGAGAGCGGGCGGTATATGGAGACTGTGGGGTGGTTGAGCATGGACTTTGATAAGTCCGCGAAGAAGGGCGGGGGGAGTGGGAGCGGGAAGAGTAATGGGACGGGGCCGCTGAACTTTAGCAGGCGGTATTTGGATCCGAATCGCGTTACGTTCGAGGTGCGTCTGTCTGTTCATTTGCTGCAGCCTGGGGAGAGGGAACTGGAACTGACGAAATCTGGATATGGTGGACAGTACCACGCAGGCATCTCGAACCGCACGTTCGACACCCCGCTGGGCAGGTTAATTACGAGCGGGCTGAACAAGCTTGCAGCGAGCTTTGATCTGAGCTTCTTGTTCGGGACTGCGCCCCAAGACTACACGCTCAGCCGGTTAGTTGCTCTTCTTCTTGGTGCTCTACAGTGGCTGACGATGTGGGATAGCTCGCCGTACCCATCGGACAACTCGGTGCTGACATTGTTCGCGCAAGAGGTGAGTACCCATCTTCACAAACGG
>KV417639.1:72911-196215 GCA_001630335.1 Athelia psychrophila
TGAATCGCGCTCAAAGAAGTACCGGTGCACGCTGTATAGTATGCCTTCGACCTATAGAAATCCATTAATGAACACGCTGTAGAAGCTACGCAAGAAATACACACCAAAAAGTAGATATTCCCCGCAGGAAAGCAGAAGCGCTCGTGCATGGGGTAGGCCTCAACGGGAGCCTGCGGTGCTTCAGACGATTTTGAATCCTCATCATCCAGGGAAGCCGTTCTCCCCGTCCTTTCGCTTTCAGGCGTCCAATCTTCCTGCTTTGATTGGGTCCAGAAGTTAGTGACGCCGCCCTGCGAAGCGCCCTGCACGGAGGTGTTGGGGCTGATAGGGGTGATCCCAGGGTTATCGTCAAAGGAGAAAGCAGAGCTCACGGAGGACATGGACTCGAGCGAGGGAGACCGTCGTTCTAGAGAGGTCGACATGATGGTGGGTGTAGAGAATTGTGTTCCTCTTATCGTAAGGGTTCAGTGAGCGTCAAAGCCAAGAGGTATCGATCCCGACCCGAGGCTGAGATGCCGACATCGGCGTTCTCGGGCCCAGATACATCTCAGCCTTCGTCACTTCTTCTTGTGATTTTGCGATTTTGCGTCCTCTAGTTTCTTGCTCTTCTTCGCCTCCCAGTCCTCAAGAGCTGGCAAGCTGTTTTTTTTTGGAGAGCCATCTCATCATGAAGCGCCCAAGCGTCAACATTAGGTCATTGACTTTTCAACCGTCCATCTGTCACCTCTCGCATAGATTTTAAACTTGTGGGTAGCATCTCGAAACTGGATCGATCCGGCTTGTGTAACGGGCATTGTGAATAGGTCGTTGACACAGTAAAACTGGTAGCATTCGGACTTTAACAGGATGCAGCGCATCAAAGCCGGATCGTGACCAGTGAGCCAGTGCAGCCACTGAAGTGCAAGTGGTTAAAAACAATTGCTTGTCTACGCCAAGTCTACACAGCATAAAAATACTCTATAAAGTTCAAAACATGACTACGGGAGACTATCCTTAATGTTATACACCATTTAACCCCTCAAATTTCCCCCTCAATTCCCCCTGGCATTATTAATTAATGGCCATCGATCAATGTTGAACATGTGCTCTTCAGTAGTTTCGCACCAAGCACTTTGCTTTGGTAAACACAGGGGGCATTATCAGATTTTTTATCGGGAAATAGCTGAGAAACATTGGGATACACGGAAACCATGTTTCGAAGAATTGTGGTCACCAAAAATTTGATAATCATGAATGATCTTTTTGATATGATCAAGTCACAAACATAGTAGAAAAAACACAGAGCCATTTGGAGACAAAGCATTTGAACGTGTGGGCCAGAATCTGTCATGTTTTGACCGGAAACATCACCATTGTTCTATGCTTTGTTTGTGGCTCGACTACTGTAAAAACAGAGTGCATGACTGTCCAAAGTTTTGAAGCCAAAATCCGCCAGAATACGGTTTCCGTGTCTCCCATTGTTCCTCGGCTGTTTTGCAACCACAAATTAATCAATGCCCCCTGTGAAATGCATTTGCACGATTCAAAAGAGACTGCAAATGGCGATACTGCATGCAATAATGCATATTTTGAAGGGGCACTAACACGACGAGTTTGGACGCAACCTAAGTCAATGACAGCATGATGTATTTGTACATTTTATGTAGCATAAAAGACACGAATGGCTTGAGGCAGAAAAAATATGTATGCAGTTGTAGAAAATAAATTGAGGACGCAATTTGCTCTGTCAAAGCCTGTCTCTTGGTGGCGTGAGCTCCTCATCTGAGCCTTCGCGTCTCACAATACCATCCGTCTCAAATTCTGCTTCAAATGGATAGTCGTAGAGAGCTTCTACGCACCCGAGTGCCAGCCACATAAATGGGGATCAGGCCCACCGTGGCAGTCTAAAGCGCTGCAGCTACCAGCACCTTGCTGAGCGGCAGCTTCTTCGGCGGCCTTCGCCTCGTCGGCCATCTGTTGTTTGACCTCCTTTAGTACCTCCACACTCTTCGCGGCACGCTTCGCATCCCTATCGTCTTGTATCTCACCTCGCGCCTTCGCCGCCTTCTTTTCGTACCTCTCGGAAGGAGTTAAATGACTCCAGTCGTCCTTTTTGATTGCGGCAGTGCCCATTGATATGTTTGAGACACTACTCACACCATTCGGTTCCGTGATTGAGATGCTACTCGTGTCATCTGAGACGTCACTCGTGCCACCAGCACCTTGCTGTGTCGTGCCTCCTTCAGCAGCCGCCTCGTCGGCCAACTGTTGCCTGGCCTGCTTTACTAACTCTGCACGCTCCTCAGCATCTCTCTCCTTCTCAAACTTCGCCAACTTCCTCATGTATTTCTCCCAAGGAGTCAACTGACTCCAGTCTTCATCTTCATTTGCAGCCGTGCCAATCAGTGTGGTGTTGGAGATGCCGCTGATAGCAGCTGTGGGCTTGGGCTTCCCCCTTTTCTCCTTACTGCTCTTGATAGAAGCCTTAGCCTCCGCATCTTCCTTCAACTGCGCCTCCGCCTCGCGTTTGTCTTGTTTCTCCTTTGCTTGCAATTCCCTCGCTTTCTGCTCAGCCTTATCCTTCTGGTGCTTCGCCGCTGCTGCTGCTTCCGTCTGCTTCCGCTCGATGTCAGCTGCTTCAGCATCCGCCTCACGTTGCTCTCGTACCTTCTTTTCTTCCCAGTCCTTCATCTTATCAGCCGCCTCCTGCTCCCTCTTCTTCTGCTCGATCTCAGCTGCCTTGACGCCCGCCTCCTTTGACTTTGCCTCCGCCTTCTTATCAGCCGCCTCCTGCCCCTTCTTCTTTCGCTCGATCGCAGCGGCCCTGGCCGCTTTCTCCTTCTTCGACGTTGCCTCCGCTGCGCTATCCGGCTTCATACTGTCCGCCACGTCTTTCGTACTTTGCCTGCTGGTAGAATGTTCCGTCTGGATTGCAAGACCAAAACGTGATTCGATGTCGTCCTCGAGCAGCTTTGGCGACGACTCGGAAACGCGAACGAAACAGAAATCCTGACGAATACTGTTGATACGGATAGCATCGTCGACGCCAAGCCGCCTGCCTTCCTCCAAACTAAGTGCATCGAGCCGAGTGCACACCGCGTGATAGGCACCAGTGAGCCACTCGTTGACGTCGTATAGCCTGCCGAGCACGATCTTGTCGATGGGCGTAGCAATAGGGGCAATTTGGGCGATGGCCAGCGTCCTTATCGACTGGAAGCTCCATTTGTCTGCGAGGTATAGAATGCCGGACCATTCTTCGACGGTGGAGGCTGGGTATGCACCGAAAGAGCTATGTGCGCGTAGTCAATTAGATTGACTCTTGTAAGAGTGATATGAGGGCAGGACGTACGTAGGGTATAAGATCGAGAGAAAGAGGTCAAGGTCGTGCCTGCTGACGTTTGCGAGGACCATGGGCTCCTGCTTGGAAAGCCCCTGTCCAACGAACGATGATGAATCTCGCTCAAAGAAGTACCGGTGCACGCTGTAGAGCACGCCTTCGACCTATATAGATTCATTAATGAGCACGCTGTAGAAGCTACACAAGAGATACATGCCAAAAAGTAGATGTTCTCGGCAGGGAAGCAGAAGCGCTCGTGCATAGGGTGGGTCTCAACGGGAGTGTGCGGTGCTTGAAACGATTTTGAATGCTCATCATCCAGGGAAGCAGTCCCTTTCGTCACGTCTGGCTCATTGAGTAAGGTTGTCTGATCTCCTTGCATCCAGTCAATGATGCCCTGCGGGGCGCTCTGAGCAGTGATGTTGGGGCTGTTTGCGGTGGCGCCAGGGTTATCGTCAAAGGAGAACGCAGAACTCATGGAGGACACGGACTCGAGTGAGGGAGATCGTTGTTCTGGAGAGGCGGCCATGATGGTGGGTGCAAAGAAGATGGTGTCCCTCCTATCGTGAAGGTTCAATGAGGGTCACAGCCCACAGAAGGGCACGTGGCCATGTTAACATGCATAACACGGTAGACCAATGCTTATATCCGTGAACGCGTGAGGGGATGCAATAGCTTGGATCTAAGCTTCGTGTTCCTATTCGAATTCGAGTACTTGGAGATCAACAGGGACTCGGATATGAAACAATAGCCATTGAAGACAGGAAGGAGATGGTGGTGGTACAGCAGCAAGCTTACATAAGAGACATTGGTCGTCGAGTTTCTTTTCAAGCTCATTTCAAGCACCGTCTGTATATATGTCGAATTATAAGGCAGAGCGGAGACTAGAGCAGATCAAGAGCAAGTGCTGATCAAGAGCTTGAAACGGATCGGAATCCTGGGCTGTCCCGGCGCGCCGATCGACCGATCGACTCCTTGTACCCACTTTGTATAAGTACTCGCCATAGCCGTCCGACATACCTTTTATATTCGTAACTACCCTGATACACCCCTTACATATAGGTAAAACACTCCGCTACACTCCTTATCAAGTGAGCCCTGCTCTGCTATATTCACTGCAAAGTTGCAAACAGGGATACTGTATAAAAGAGTGAATATTGTGAAGGGGCACTGATACGATGAGTTTAGACGCAGCTTGGAGTCAATACAGCATGATGTATTTGTACATTTTATGTGTGATAAAAAAAAAGAATGATTTGAGGCAGAAAAAGTATGCACGCAGTTGTAGAAAAGAAACAGAGGACGTAATTCGCTCTATCAAATCCTGTCTCTTGGTGGCGTGAGCTCGAGCCTTCACCGGAAAATACGACCTCGTACGTGAAATTTTTTTTCTTGCCTACTGCCTCTTGGCGGCGGCTTTTTGTGCGGCCTTGGCCTCGTCGGCCATCTGTTGCTGGGCCTTCTTTAGAAGCTCCGCGGCAAGCTCTGCACGCTCTTCAACCTGGAACTCGCTGTACGCGTTCTTCGTCTTTTTGTCCATTCTTGCTTTAGGAGTCAAATGACTCCAGCCGTCCTTTTTGATTGCGGGAGTGCCCATCGATGTGTTTGAGACGCCGCTTCCATTCGGTTCCGTGATTGAGACGGCACTTGGGCCAGCCGGGACGCTACTCGTGTCACCAGCACCTTGCTGTGTCGCGGCTCCTTCAGCAGCCTTCGCCTCGTCGGCCAACTGTTGCTTCATTTGCTTCACTAACTCCGCAAGCTCCTCGGCATCCTTCTCCTTCAGAAACTTCTTCTCCTTCATGCAGTATCTATCCCAAGCATTCAACTGACTCCAGTCTTCCTGTTCATTTGCAGCCGTGCTAATCGGTGTGGTGGAGATGCCGCTCATAGCAGCTGCGGGCTTGGCCTTGTCCGTGTCCTTCTTACTGCTCTTGATAGGAGTCAAATCGGCAGCCCCGGTCGATGGTGCCCTCTTGTCGTCCAAGTCCTTTGTCGTCTTATCAGTTGTTTCCTGCTCCTTCTTCTGTCGCTCGATCTCAGCTGCCTTGGCCACTTCCTCCTCGAGCTCCTGCGACTTTGCCTCAGCCTCGCGTTGCTCTTGCACCTTTTCTTCTTTCAAGTCCTTCGCCTTCTTATCAGCGACCTCCTCCTGCCTCTTCTTTCGCTGAACCTTGGCGGCACTGGCCGCTTCCTCCTTCTTCGACGTCGCCTCCGCTGCACTATCTGGCTTCAGCCTTTCCGCCACGTCTTTACTTTCCTTGTTGGCAGAGTGTTCCGTCTGGATTGCAAGACCAAAACGCGATTCGACGTCCTCCTCGCACAGCTTTGGCGACGCCTCGGAAACGCGGACGAAACAGAAATCCTGGCGAATACTGTTGATCCGGATAGCATCGTCCACGCCAAGCCGCCTGCCTTCCTCCAAACTAAGTGCATCGAGCCGAGTGCATACCGCCTGATAAGCACCGGTGAGCCACTCGTTGATGTCGTACAGCCTGCCGAACACGATCTTGTCGATGGGCGAGGCAATAGGGGCCATTTGGGCGATGGCCAGCGTCCTGATTGACTGGAAGCTCCATTTGTCTGCGAGGTATAGAATGCCGGACCATTCCTCGACGGTGGAAGCTGGGTGCACGCTGAACGAGCTGTGTTGCATCGCCTGTCAGGTCAACTCCCGCAAGAGTAACATCAAAGCAGGACGTACGTAGGGTACAAGATTGAAAGAAAGAGGTCAAAGTCGTGCGTGCTGACGTTTGCGAGGACCATGGGCTCCCGCTTGGAAAGCCCCTGTCCAACGAACGACGATGAATCTCGCTCAAAGAAGTACCGGTGCACGCTGTATAGTATGCCTTCGACCTATAGAAATCCATTAATGAGCACGCTGTAGAAGCTGCACAATAAATACACACCAAAAAGTAGATATTCTCGGCAGGGAAGCAGAAGCGCTCGTGCATGGGGTAGGCCTCAATAGGAGCCTGCGGCGCTTCAGACGATTTTGAATGCTCATCATCCAGGGAAGCCGTTCTCCCCGTCCTTTCGCTTTCAGGCGTCCAATCTTCCTGCTTTGATTGGGTCCAGAAGTTAGTGACGCCGCCCTGCGAAGCGCCCTGCACGGAGGTGTTGGGGATAGGGGTGATCCCAGGGTTACTAGTATCGTCAAAGGAGAAAGCAGAGCTCACGGAGGACATGGACTCGAGCGAGGGAGACCGTCGTTCTAGAGAGGTCGACATGATGGTGGGTGTAGAGATTGTGTTCCTCTTATCGTAAGGGTTCAGTGAGCGTCAAAGCCAAGAGGTATCGATCCCGACCCGAGGCTGAGATGCCGACATCGGCGTTCTCGGGCCCAGATACATCTCAGCCTTCGTCACTTCTTCTTGTGATTTTGCGATTTTGCGTCCTCTAGTTTCTTGCTCTTCTTCGCCTCCTAGTCCTCAAGAGCTGGCAAGCTGTTTTTTTTGGAGAGCCATCTCATCATGAAGCGCCCAAGCGTCAACATTAGGTCATTGACTTTTCAACTGTCCATCTGTCACGTCTCGCATAGATTTCAAACTTGTGGGTAGCATCTCGAAACTGGATCGATGCGGCTTGTGTAACGGGCATTGTGAATAGGTCGTTGACACAGTAAAACTGGTAGCATTCGGACTTTAACAGGATGCAGCGCATCAAAGCCGGATCGTGACCAGTGAGCCAGTGCAGCCACTGAAGTGCAAGTGGTTAAAAACAATTGCTTGTCTACGCCAAGTCTACATAGCATAAAAATACTCTATGAAGTTCCAAACATGACTACGGGAGACTATCCTTAATGTTATACACCATTTAACCCCTCAAATTTCCCCCTGGCATTATTAATTAATGGCCATCGATCAATGTTGAACATGTGCTCTTCAGTAGTTTCGCACCAAGCACTTTGCTTTGGTAAATGCATTTGCACGATTCAAAAGAGCCCACTGCAAATGGCGATACTGCATGAAATAATGCATATTTTGAAGGGGCACTAACACGACGAGTTTGGACGCAACCTAAGTCAATGACAGCATGATGTATTTGTACATTTTATGTAGCATAAAAGACACGAATGGCTTGAGGCAGAAAAAATATGTATGCAGTTGTAGAAAATAAATTGAGGACGCAATTTGCTCTGTCAAATCCTGTCTCTTGGTGGCGTGAGCTCCTCATCTGAGCCTTCGCGTCTCACAATACCATCCGTCTCAAATTCTGCTTCAAATGGATAGTCGTAGAGAGCTTCTACGCACCCGAGTGCCAGCCACATAAATGGGGATCAGGCCCACCGTGGCAGTCTAAAGCGCTGCAGCTACCAGCACCTTGCTGAGCGGCAGCTTCTTCGGCGGCCTTCGCCTCGTCGGCCATCTGTTGTTTGACCTCCTTTAGTACCTCCACACTCTTCGCGGCACGCTCCGCATCCTTATCGTCTTGTATCTCATCCCACGCCTTCGCCACCTTCTTTTCGTACCTCTCGGAAGGAGTTAAATGACTCCAGTCGTCCTTTTTGATTGCGGCAGTGCCCATCGATGTGCTTAAGACACCGCTCATACCATCCGGTTTCGTGATTGAGGCGCTACTCGCGCCATCCGAGACGTCACTCGTGCCACCAGGAACTTGCTGTGTCGCGCCTCCTTCAGCAGCCCTCGCCTCGTCGGTCAACTGTTGCCTAGCCTGCTTTACTAACACCGCGCGCTCCTCAGTATCTCTCTCCTTCGCAAACTTCTGCTCCTTCCTCCAGTATCTCCCCATAGGAGTCAACTGACTCCAGTCTTCATCTTCATTTGCAGCCGTGGCAATCGGGGTTTTGGAGATGGTGCTGATAACAGCTGCGGGCTTGGCCTTCCCCATGTCCTTCTTACTCTTCTTCTTACTGCTCTCCTTTGTCATCTTATCAGCTGCTTCCTGCAGCCTCTCCTGTCGCTCGATCTCAGCTACCTTGGCCTCCTCCTCCGACTTTGCCTCAGCCTCGCATTGCTCTTGCATATTCTTTGTTTCCAAGTCCTTCGCCTTCTTGTCAGCCAGCTGCTCCACCTTCTTTCGCTCGATTTCAGCGGCATTAGCCGCCTCTTTCGATTTTACCTCTTCCTCGCGTTGCCTAGCCGCCTCCTGCGCCTTCTTCTTTCGCTCCATCGTAGCGGCCCTGGCCGCTTCCTCCTTCTTCGACGTTGCCTCCGCCGTGCTATCTACCTTCAACCTGCCCGCCACGTCTTTCATACTTTCCCTGCTGGCAAAGTGTTCCGTCTGCATTGCAAGACCAAAACGCGATTCGACATCGTCCTCGAGCAGCTTTGGCGACGACTCGGATACGCGAACGAAACAGAAATCCTGGCGAATACTGTTGATCCGGATAGCATCGTCCACGCCAAGCCGCCTGCCTTCCTCCAAAGTAAGCGCATCGAGCCGAGTGCATACCGCCTGATAGGCACTGGCGAGCCACTCGTTGATGTCGTACAGCCTGCCGAACACGATCTTGTCGATGGGCGAAGCAATGGGGGCGATTTGGGCGATGGCCAGCGCCCTGATGGACTGGAAGCTCCATTTGTCTGCGAGGTATAGAATGCCGGACCATTCCTCGACGGTGGAAGCTGGGTATGCACCGAAAGAGCTGTGATGAACGCCGCTCAGGTCGACTCTTGTAAGCGTAACATCAAGGGAGGACGTACGTAGGATACAAGATCGAGAGAAAGAGGTCAAGATCGTGCATGCTGACGTTTGCGAGGACCATGGGCTCCTGCTTGGAAAGCCCCTGTCCAACGAACGCCGACGAATCGCGCTCAAAGAAGTACCGGTGCACGCTGTAGAGCACGCCTTCCACCTGTAGACCATTAATGAGCACACTGTAGACGCTGCACAATAGATACACACCAAAAAGTAGATATTCTCGGCAGGGAAGCAGAAGCGCTGGTGCATGGTGTAGGCATACACGGGAGCCTGCGGCGCTTCAAACGATTTTGAATGCTCATCGTCCAGGGAAGCAGCCCCTTTTGTCGTGTTTGGCTCATTCAGCAAGTTTGTCTGATCTCCTTGCATCCAGTCAATGATGCCCTGCGGAGCGCTCTGAGCAGTGATATTGGGGCTGTTCGAGGTGGCACCAGTGATATCGTTGAAGGAGAACGTAGAGCTCACGGAGGACATAGAATCGAGTGAGGGAGACCGTCGTTCTGGAGAGGCAGCCATGATGGTGGGTGTAAAGAAGATCGTGTTCTTCTTATCGTGAAGGTTAAGTGAGCGTCAAAGCTCACAGAAAGACACGTGGCCACGCCCATAATTAACATGCATAACACGGTAGCCCAATGCCTATATCCGTGAACGCGTGAGGGGATGCAATAGCTTGGATCTAAGCTTCGTGTTCGTTGCGTGTTCGAGTAATTATAGATCAACAGGGATGTGAAAACAATGGCCGTTGAAGACAGGAAGGAGATGGTGGTGGTACAGCAGCAAGCTTAAGAGACATTGGTCGTCGAGTTTCTTTTCAAGCCCACAGAGAGCCACGTGGACACACCCATAACACTGTAGACCAATGCTTATACCGATATCCATGAACGCGTGAGAGGATGCAATAGCTTGCATCCGAGCTTCGTTCTCGTGATCGAGCACTTAGAGATCAACGGGGAATCGGGATGTGAAAAGAATGGTCATAGCTGGCGCCTGTCATAAACCTTCATTTTCTGTCCTGGTCCCCTGGATAGAATGCTGAAATTAATCTGTCGGTGTTTGAGGCCCTTGAGAGGGTTGATCCTCCAAGTTGCAGATCCAGAGTATGTCGAAATTTTTTGTAACAATGTAAGTTCAAGGTCCAAGGCAGGGCTGTGCATTGACACCGACAAGCCTTCCGACATGGAACCAGGACTCGGAACGGTCAGTCCAACT
This sequence comes from Athelia psychrophila, assembly GCA_001630335.1. Taxonomy (NCBI): domain Eukaryota; kingdom Fungi; phylum Basidiomycota; class Agaricomycetes; order Atheliales; family Atheliaceae; genus Athelia; species Athelia psychrophila. The sequence goes on from KV417639.1 coordinate 83,101, forward strand.
CAGTCACGACAGGAAGCTCTGCAAGACATATCTGATCTTAGACTTGGACACTACTATCCAGATGAAACTTTCGCTCTATAATGTACATGCATTCCTGATTCTTGACTTGGAAGGCCATCGCGTTCTCGCCAAATACCACCGACCGAAGAGCCATCCCCGAGGCGAACCTCTTGAGGACTCACCCCCAAGTGATGCGACGCTACACTTATGGGACGACGTGGGCACTTGGCTGCGCAACAAGAGAGAAAACAGCGCCCAATCTCAGCTCATAGCGAGGTTCACTTGCACTCAGGGCTCGCGGCCACGTTCTCGTCCGACTGCCAGGCAAGAGGTAGCTCCGAGAGCTCCGCCGTCTGCCGTACCTGCTTCGACGGCGTACTCCAGAGACTGGGGATACGAGCCCTTCGCAGCCCTGCCATCCATGTCTTCTTCGAGCGCTGCCTCGAATCTTGCAGTGAAGGAAGAAATCTTGTCTTCCTCCTTCCAGTACAATATCCCCTCATCGGTACACGCTCAATATTCCGCGCGCGGCGTCGCCAACTCACAACTCACCCGTAAATGGCAAGATGCTATTCGGAGAATGGCAAGCGGGAGCCATCATGATGACCATCACCTGCAGCCCCACCGACCGCCTACATGCCAGCCATCGACGCGGCCCGCTCCGTACACGACGTCCTCGGACAGCCCACCGCGCATTCAAAGGGTTTACCAGCAGCAGCGCCGCCATTGGCAGCGAGCTGAAACACCCATGTCCACGTCCCTGTTCGATGCAGGCCCTTCCATCCAGCCTCTGCAATACTTTCCTCGCGATGCCGGCGCGCGAATGGAGGGTCGCCCACGTACCGCTCGACGCCAACATCCCGAGCCGGAGTCGCCGGCATCTTCGATGTCCCCCGAGCCGTGACGCAGATCAGGGTCTCCGAGCCCGTCCGCGGGTCAGCAATATGGCAGGTCCCACTTTTCTCTGCTGGGCCCTCCCATCCCCCCTTCTCGCGCTAGATACTGAGATCTGGTATCCGTGGCGGCTCCACTCAAAATCGTAGGCTCTTCGATGCCTTCATTCTTCATGTGTACGTACAACATATTCTCTGAAATTGTCTTAGTTATCCGCTGGTTTCGTCATGTTGAAAGCCTGACTTCTTCCGATACCTTTTACTACGTACTTACATACATTCGAAATCCTACCTGTTACGCCTGTTACTTGCACACATGTAAACCATAAGTATCTGCCCCCCTAGGACGGCAGGCCTGAGTGAGAGTATGCAGAAGTGGGTGGTTCTCCTGAAAATGGTACCGGTTGTCCAACAATGATTGTGGTTCCGAGACGCAATCCCTCACCTTCACAATGTGTCTTTGAAGTCCCGACCGAGATCTGATGGCCGTTCAATCTAGGAACGACCACAAATAAAAATCCTGGTTCAACAGCAGCTTGAGGTGCGAGTGACCATATTTTTAGTGCCTCGCAATTTCTATCACCGGTGGAGATTCATGGTGATAAACTGACGGCGAATAGAAATCCCCAGTCGCTTTGTATCATGCCGCACCAGCGATGTTTTGACAACCTACCAAAATTTACTCTGCGTATTTCTTTCTTCGTCCTCTTAGGAGAATACCACCACGAATGTACCGCTTCTCGAGACACGCATGGCGGGAGACTATGTTCAATATTGTACATCGCTGTTTCCCAGAAGTTCCCCCCTGCCATTCATGGTCGACGGTCGTCGATTAACGTTTTGTATTTAACAACAACCACTGCGAAACCAATCAAGAGTCCTGAAGAGCACAGGTTGTTGTTAAATACAATTTCACGATTCAAAAGAGGCCCCAATGCAAATGGTGATACTGCATAGAATAGTGTATATTTTGAAGAGGCACTTGAGGTTGACTTGAGGGGCACTAAAACGACGAGTTTGGATGCAACTCAGAGTCAATGACAGTATGATGTATTTGTACATTTTGTGTAGCATCAAAAACAAGACTGGCTTGACAGAAGAAATATGCATGCACATTGCAGTTGTAGAAAAGAAACAGAGGACGCAATTCGCTCTGTCAAATCCTGTCGCTTGGTGGCGAGGCTAAGCTCCTCATCTCAGCTTCTGCGTCTCACAATACCATCCGTCTCAAATACTGCTTCCAATGAGAGATTCTGCGCGCCCGAGTACTAGCCATAGACATAGGGATCGGGCCCGCCGTCGCAGGCGTCTCAGCTACCAGCGCCTTGCTGAGCGGCAGCTTCTGCGGCCTTGGTCTCGTCGGCCATCTGTTGCTTGGCCTTCTTTAGAAGCTCCGCACGCGCCGCGGCGCTCTTCGCGGCACGCTCCGCATCCATATCTTCACGATACTCCCGCTCAATCTTCGCCAACTTCTTGTTCATTCTTGCTTCAGGAGTCAAATGGCTCCAGTCGTCTTTGTTGATTGCGGTGGTGCCAATCGATGTGTTTGAGACACCGCTCGTACCATTCGGTTCCGTGACTGAGAAGCTACTAGTGCCATCTGAGACGTCACTCGTGTCACCAGCGCCTTGCTGTGTCGTGCCTCCTTCAGCAGCCTTCGCCTCGTCGGCCAATTGTTGCTTCATCTGCTGTACTAACTCCGCAAGCTCCTCGGCATCCCTCTCCTTCTCAATCTTGGCCTTCCTCGTGAAGTATTTACTCCGAGCAGTCAACTGACTCCAGTCTTCCTCGTTATCTGCAGCAGTGCCAATCGATGTGTTGGGGATGCCGCTGATAGCAGCTGTAGGCTTGGCCTTTCCCTTTTTCTCCTTACTGCTCTTGATAGAAGCCTTACCCTCCGCATCTTCCTTCAATTTCGTCTCCGCCTCGCGTTTGTCTTGTTTCTTCTTTTCTTGTAATTCCCTTGGTTTCTGCTCAGCCTCGTCTTTCTGGTGCTTCGCCGCCGCCGCCGCTTCCGTCTTCTTTTGCTCGGTGTCAGCTGCTTCAGCCTCCGCCTCACGTTGCTCTCGTACCTGCATTTCTTCCAAGTCCTTCACCTTCTTATCAGCCGCCTCCTGCTCCCTTTCCTTCTGCTCGATCTCAGCTGCCTTGGCGTCCGCCTCCTTTGACTTTGCCTCCGCCTCGCGTTGCTCCTGTGCCCTCTTATCTTCCAAGTCCTTCGCCTTCTTATCAGCGGCCTCCTGTTGCCTCTTCTTTCGCTCAATCGCAGCGGCCATGGCCGCTTCCTCCTTCTTCGACGTTGCCTCTGCTGCGTTATCTGGCTTCAACCTGTCCGCCACGTCTTTCATACTGTTCCTGCTGGCAGAGTGTTCCGTCTGCATTGCAAGACCAAAACGCGATTCGACGTCCTCGAGCAGCTTTGGCGACGACTCAGATACGCGAACGAAACAGAAATCCTGGCGAATACTGTTGATCCGGATAGCATCGTCCACGCCAATTCGCCTGCCTTCCTCTAAACTAAGTGCATCGAGCCGAGTGCATACCGCCTGATAAGCACCGGTGAGCCACTCGTTGATGTCGTACAGTCTGCCGAACACGATCTTGTCGATGGGCGAAGCAATAGGGGCAATCTGGGCGATGGCCAGCGCCCTGATTGACTGGAAGCTCCATTTGTCTGCGAGGTATAGAATGCCGGACCATTCTTCGACGGTGGAGGCTGGATATGCACCGAAAGAGCTATGTGCGCGTAGTCGGTTAGATTGACTCTGGTGAGAGTGATATGAGGGCAGGACGCACGCAGGGTATAAGATCGAGAGAAAGAGGTCAAGGTCGTGCGTGCTGACGTTTGCGAGGACCATGGGCTCGTGCTTGGAAAGCCCCTGTCCAACGAACGACGATGAATCCCGCTCGAAGAAGTACCGGTGCACGCTGTAGAGCACGCCTTCCACCTATAGAAATTCATTAATGAGCACGCTGCGGAAGCTACACAAGAGATACACACCAAAAAGTAGATGTTCGCGGCAGGGAAGCAGAAGCGCTGGTGCATGGGGTAGGCATCCACGGGAGCCTGCGGCGCTTCAAACGATTTTGAATGCTCATCATCTAGGGAAGCAGTCCCTTTCGTCGTGTCTGGCTCATTGAGTAAGTTTGCCTGATCTCCTTGCACCCAGTCAATGATGCCCTGCGGAGCGCTCTGAGCAGTGATGTTGGGACTGTTTGGGGTGGTACCAGGGTTATCGGCAAAGGAGAACGCAGAGCTCATGGAGGACACGGATTCGAGTGAGGGAGACCGTCGTTCTGGAGAGGCGGCCATGATGGTAGGTGCAAAGAAGATGGTGTACCTCTTATCGTGAAGGTTCAATGAGCGCCAAAGACAGGAAGACACGTGGCCACTCCCATAATTAACATGCATAACACGGTAAGGCAATGCTTATATCCGTGAACGCGTGAGGAGGTGCGATAGCTTGGATCTAAGCTTCGTGTTCCTATTCGAGTACTTGGATATCAACAGGGACTCGGATATGAAACAATGGCCATTGAAGACAGGAAGGAGATGGTGGTACAGCAGCAAGCTTACATAAGAGACATTGGTCCTCGGGTTTCTTTTCAGGCTCATTTCAAGCACCGTCTGTATATACGTCGGATTATAAGGCAGAGCGGAGACTGGAGCAGATCTAGAGCAAGTGCTGATCAAAAGTTGAAGCGGATCGGAATCCTGGGCTGTCCCGGCGCGCCGATCGACCGATCGACTCCTTGTACCCACTTTGTATAAGTACTCGCCATAGCCGTCCGACATACCTTTTATATTCGTAACTACCCTGATACACCCCTTACATATAGGTAAAACACTCCGCTACACTCCTTATCAAGTGAGCCCTGCCCTGCTATATACACTGCAAACGGGGATACTGTATAAAAGAGTGAATATTGTGAAGGGGCCTGATACGATGAGTTTAGACGCAGCTTGGAGTCAATACAGCATGATGTATTTGTACATTTTATGTGTGATAAAAAAAAGAATGATTTGAGGCAGAAGAAGTATGCACGCAGTTGTAGAAAAAAAAACAGAGGACGTAATTCGCTCCGTCAAATCCTGTCTCTTGGTGGCGTGAGCTCGAGCCTTCACCGGAAAATACGACCTCGTACGTGAAATTTTTTTCTTGCCTACTGCCTCTTGGCGGCGGCTTCTTGTGCGGCCTTGGCCTCGTCGGCCATCTGTTGCTGGGCCTTCTTTAGAAGCTCCGCGGCAAGCTCTGCACGCTCTTCAACCTGGAACTCGCTGTACGCATTCTTCGTCTTTTTGTCCATTCTTGCTTTAGGAGTCAAATGACTCCAGCCGTCCTTTTTGATTGCGGGAGTGCCCATCGATGTGTTTGAGACGCCGCTTCCATTCGGTTCCGTGATTGAGACGGCACTTGGGCCAGCCGGGACGCTACTCGTGTCACCAGCACCTTGCTGTGTCGCGGCTCCTTCAGCAGCCTTCGCCTCGTCGGCCAACTGTTGCTTCATTTGCTTCACTAACTCCGCAAGCTCCTCGGCATCCTTCTCCTTCAGAAACTTCTTCTCCTTCATGCAGTATCTATCCCAAGCATTCAACTGACTCCAGTCTTCCTGTTCATTTGCAGCCGTGCTAATCGGTGTGGTGGAGATGCCGCTCATAGCAGCTGCGGGCTTGGCCTTGTCCGTGTCCTTCTTACTGCTCTTGATAGGAGTCAAATCGGCAGCCCCGGTCGATGGTGCCCTCTTGTCGTCCAAGTCCTTGGTCGTCTTATCAGCTGTTTCCTGCTCCTTCTTCTGTCGCTCGATCTCAGCTGCCTTGGCTACTTCTTCCTCGAGCTCTTGCGACTTTGCCTCAGCCTCGCGTTGCTCTTGCACCTTTTTTTCTTCCAAGTCCTTCGCCTTCTTATCAGCGACCTCCTCCTGCCTCTTCTTTCGCTGAACCTTGGCGGCACTGGCCGCTTCCTCCTTCTTCGACGTCGCCTCTGCTGCACTATCTGGCCTCAGCCTTTCCGCCACGTCTTTACTTTCTTTGTTGGAAGAGTGTTCCGTCTGGATTGCAAGACCAAAACGCGATTCGATGTCCTCCTCGCACAGCTTTGGCGACGCCTCGGAAACGCGGACGAAACAGAAATCCTGGCGAATGCTGTTGATCCGGATAGCATCGTCCACGCCAAGCCGCTTGCCTTCCTCCAAAGTAAGGGCATCGAGCCGAGTGCATACCGCCTGATAAGCACCGGTGAGCCACTCGTTGATGTCGTACAGCCTGCCGAACACGATCTTGTCGATGGGCGAGGCAATAGGGGCCATTTGGGCGATGGCCAGCGCCCTGATTGATACGAAGCTCCATTTGTCTGCGAGGTACAGAATGCTCTACCATTCCTCGACGGTGGAGGCTGGATGCACGCCGAACGAGCTGTGTTGAACGACCTGTTAGGTCAACTCCCGCAAGAGTAGTACCAAGGAAAGACGTACGTAGGGTACAAGATCGAGAGAAAGAGGTCAAAGTCGTGTGTGCTGACGTTTGCGAGGACCATGGGCTCCTGCTCGGAAAGCCCCTGTTCAACGAACAACGATGAATCGCGCTCAAAGAAGTACCGGTGCACGCTGTATAGTATGCCTTCGACCTATGGAAATCCATTAATTAACACGCTGTAGAAGCTACGCAAGAAATACACACCAAAAAATAGATATTCCCCGCAGGAAAGCAGAAGCGCTCGTGCGTGGGGTAGGCCTCAACGGGAGCCTGTGGTGCTTCAGACGATTTTGAATGCTCATCGTCCAGGGAAGCCGTTCTCCCCGTCCTTTCGCTTTCAGGCGTCCAATCTTCCTGCTTTGTTTGGGTCCAGAAGTTAGTGACGCCGCCCTGCAAAGCGCCCTGCAGGGAGGTGTTGGGGCTGATAGGGGTGATCCCAGGCCCGGGGTTATCGTCAAAGGAGAAAGCAGAGCTAACGGAGGACATGGACTCGAGCGAGGGAGACCGTCGTTCTGGAGAGGTTGACATGATGGTGGGTGTAGAGATTGTGTTCCTCTTATCGTAAGGGTTTAGTGAGCGTCAAAGCCAAGAGTTGGCCCAGAGGTATCGATCCCGACCCGAGGCTGAGATGCCGGCATCGGCGTTCTCGGGCCTAGATACATATCAACCTTCGTCACTTCTTCTTGTGATTTTGCGACTTTGCGACCTCTAGTTTCTTGCTCTTCTTCGCCTCCTAGTCCTCAAGAGCTGGCAAGCTGTTTTGTTTGGAGAGCCATCTCATCATGAAGCGCCCAAGCGTCATCACCAGGTCCAAATAACTCTTCAACTGTCCATCTGTCACGTCTCGCATAGATTCAAACCGGCATCTCGAAACTGGATCAATGCAGCTTGTGTAATTGGAATAGGTCGTTGAACAGTCAAAATGGTGGCATTTGGTCTTTGACAGGATGCAGCGCGTCAAAGCCGGATCGTGACCCAGCATTGACAATTTGAGCCACTGAAGTGAAAGTTGTTAGAAATAATTGCTTGTCTATGCCAAGTCAGAGGACGCAATTCGGCTTGTCAAATCCTGGCTCTTGGTGGCGTGAGCGCGTCATCTAAGCTTTCGCGTCTCACGAGACCATCCATCTCAAATTCTGCTTCAAATTGGTAGTCGTAAAAAGTGGGGACAAGCCCGCCGTGTCAAGCTAGCTACCAGCGCCTCGCTCCGCGGCAAGCTCTGCACACTCCTCGTCACGATACTCCTGCCAAATCTTCGCATTCTTCTTGGAATATCTCTCGGAAGGAGTCAAATGACTCCAGTCGTCCTCCTCGTTTGCGGCAGTGCCAATCGTGCCACCAGCGCCTTGCTGTGTGGCGCCTCCTTCAGCAGCCTTCACCTCGTCAGCCAGCTGTTGCCCAGGCCCGGCCTGGTTCACTAGCTCCGCAAGCTCCTCAGCATCCCTCTCCTTCTCAATCTTCGCCTTCTTCCTGCAGCATCTATCCCAAGCATTCAACTGACTCCAGTCTTCCTCTTCATTTGCAGCAGTGCTACTCAATGTGTTGGAGATGCCGCTCATAGCAGCTGTGGGCTTGGCCTTCCCCTTCTTACTGCTCTTCTTCTTACTGCTCTTGATAGGAGTCACATCGACAGCCCCGGCCGATGATGCCCTCTTGTCCTCCAAGTCCTTTGCCCGTCTTCTCAGCTGCTTCCTGCTCCCTCTTCTGTCTCTGTATCTCAGCTGCCTTGGCCTCCTCCGTCCTCTTTCGACTTCGTCTCCGTTGGACAGTTGCTCTCGTAGTCCCTTCTTTTCCTCCACGTGCCCTTCGCCTTCTTATCATACCGCCTCCTGCTCCCTTTTCTTCTGTTGCGATCTCCTAGCTGCCGTTCAGACGTCGCCGCCTCCTTCTTTGACTTTGCCTCCGCCTCGCGTTGCTCTTGTACCCTCTTTCCACACCTCCAAGTCATATCGCTTCCTTCTCAACCTCTTCCTCGTGGCTCTTATCTGCCGCCTGCTCCTCCGTCTTCTGTCTCTCAATCTCAACTGCCCCAACCTCCTGTTCCTTCTTCGACTTTGCCTCCGCTGTATTATCTGCGTTTAATGTGTTCGCCATGTCTTTCCTAATTTTCCTGCTGGCAGAGTGTTCCGTGTGGATTTCAAGACCAAAATGCGATTCGACGTCCTCCGCGCACAGCTTCGACGCCGACTCGGAGACGCGAACGAAACAGAAATCCTGACGAATACTGTTGATCCGGATAACATCATCGACGCCAAGCCGCCTGCCTTCCTCCAAAGTAAGTGCATCGGGCCGAGTGCACACCGCGTGATAGGCACTGGTGAGCCACTCGTTGATGCCGTACAGCCTGCCAAAGACGATCTTGTCGATGGGCGAAGCAATAGGGGCAATTTGAGCGATGGAAAGCGCCCTGATCGACAGGAAGCTCCATTTGTCTGCGAGGTGTAGAATGCCGGACCATTCCTCGACGGTGGAGGCTGGGTGCACGCCGAACGAGCTATGTTGAACGCCGGTTAGGTTGACTCTTGTAAGAGTAGCATCAAGGGAGGACGTACGTAGGATATAAGATCGAGAGAAAGAGGTCAAAGTCGTGCGTGCTGACGTTTGCAAGGATCATGGGCTCCTGCTTGGAAAGCCCCTGTCCAACGAACGACGATGAGTCCCGCTCAAAGAAGTACCGGTGCACGCTGTAGAGCACGCCTTGTACCTATAGATATACATTAGTGAGAACAGTGTTGAAGCTAACAAGAGATACACACCAAAAAGTAGATGTTTTCAGCAGGGAAGTAGAACCGCTCGTGCATGGGGTATGCATCAGGTGATGCTTCGACCGACTTTGACTGCTCATTGTCTCTCGGGGAAGCCGTCCTATTGATCCTATCGCGTTCATGCAGATAATCTTCCTGCTCTCCTTGGATGAAGAAGTTAGCAACACCCTGCGAAGCACCTTGAACAGCAGTGGTGGGACTGCTGGAGGTTGTCCCGTCGTTATAGTTGGAGGAAAACGCAGAGGTGACGGATGAGATGGATTCCAGAGAAGGAGACCGGAGTCGCTGTGGGGGGACAGACGTGATGCTGGGTGTAGAGAACAGGAAAGTTGCGTCACTCTCTTTGGCCTCTGTATCGCGTTGCTCTTGGGCCCTCTTTGCTTCCAATTCCCTCGCCTCGTCCTCTGCCTCTTCCTTCTGGCGCTTCTCCGCTGCCACCTCAATCTTCTTTCGCTCGGTTTCAGCAGCTGCCTTGGTCGTTTCCTCCTCCATCCGTTTCGCCTCCACCTCTCGCTGCTCCTGGACCCTCTTTGCTTCCAATTCCCTCGCTTTGTCCTCAGCCTCTTCCTGCTGGCGCTTCTCCGCCGCTGCCACCTCCATCTTCTTTCGTTCGTTCTCAGCTGCCTTGGTTGCTTCCTCCTCCTTTCGCCACTTTTGGGCCCTCTTTGCTTGCAATTCCCTCGCTTTGTCCTCAGCCTCTTCCTGCTGGCGCTTCTCCGCCGCTGCCACCTCCATCTTCTTTCGTTCGTTCTCAGCTGCCTTGGTTGCTTCCTCCTCCTTTCGCCACTTTTGGGCCCTCTTTGCTTGCAATTCCCTCGCTTTTTCCTCAGCCTCTTCCTGCTGGCGCTTCTCCGCCGCTGCCGCCTCGGTCTTCTTTCGCTCGTTCTCAGCTGCCTTGGCCGCTTCCTCCTTCAGTTTAGCATCCGCCTTTCGCTGCTCTTGCGCCTGCTTATCAACTTGTCCGCCAGATCTTTCATAGATATCCTTTTAGGTGGCATCTCGAAACTGGATCGATGCGGCTTGTGCAACGGGAATAGGTCGTTGACACGGTCAAACTGGTAGTATTCAATCTTTATCGGTACGTGAAACACGCTTTTGCAGCGCGTCTAACCCGTGACCGGCGGCAAGTCAGTGCCACCGCGGCTGAGATAAAGTTGAAATTGTCTTTCATACTTTTCCTTGGTGGCATCTCGGAACTAGATAAATGCATCGTGGTGCAAATCAAGCATTGGAAGCAATCAAAGTGCTCAATCTTTATCGTTACGAGATCCGGTAACGTGAGGTATGCGCAAGTGCCGCCGCTGAAGTGAAAGAGTCTGCGAAGCATAATAATACTCTATGTAGTTCAAAATCTGAATGTATATAGTGGTGTGTTTCAGGCCGGCGGGTGTCCTGTGTCGTCCACTGTGCTCAAATAAGTACAGACCGTCCGGGCATTTCCCAACAAACGAACCTTCAAGAACCACAATTCGCTCAGCTCGAGAAATCTTGGATAAGCGATGTGACAAAAGGACACAGAAGTAAAGAAGGGTCAAGGATGGGTTGTTTGCTGTTGTTTGATGAATACGGGAGATTAACTTTGGTGTTATGTATTACTGTTTCCTCCAAGTTCCCCCCTGCCATTAATGGTTGGCATGGATTAACGTTCAACATATGCTCTGCAGGGCTTTCAGTAGTTTCGCACCAGGTGATTTGTTATGGAAAATATGCTTGCGCGGTTCAAAATCGGCCCACTACGAATGGTGATACTGCCTAAAATAATGTATATTTTGAAGAGGCTCTAATACGGTGAGTTTGGACGCGACTGATAGTCAATGACAGCGTGATGTATTTATGCATTTTGCGTAACATCAAAAACAAGAATGGTTTGAGGCAGCAGAAATATGCGCACAGTGGTAGAAAAGAAACAGAGGATGTCCCCAATCCTGTCCCTTGGTGGCATGAGCTCCTCATCTGAGCTTTCGCGTCTCACAATACCATCCGTCTCACATTCTGCTTCAAATGGATAATCGTAGAGAGCTTCTGCGCACTTGAGGACTAGCCACAGACATGGGGAACAGGCCTGCCGTGGCAGGCGTCACAGCTGCCAGCGCCTTGCTGAGCGGCGGCTTCTTCTGCGGCCTTCGCCTCGGCGGCCATCTGTTGCTTGACCTCTTTTAGTACCTCTGCACGCTCTGCCGCCCTCTTCGCGGCAAGCACCACCGCACTCTTTGCATCACGCTCCACCTGCTCCGCACGCACCTCGTCATTATACTCCTCCCTGATCTTCCCCAGCTTCTTCTCGTATCCTTCCTCAGGGGTCAAATGACTCCAGTCGCCCTTTTCGTTTTGGGCAGTGCCCATCGATGTGTTTGAGGCGCCGCTCATACCATTCAGTTCAGTGACTGAGATGCTACTCGGGCCAGCCGAGACGTCACTCGTATCACCAGCGCCTTGCTGTGTCGCGCCTCCTTCAGCAGCCTTCGCCTCGTCGGCCAACTGTTGTCTGGCCTGTTTTACTAACTCCGTACGCTCCTCGGCATCTCTCTCCTTTGCAATCTTCGCCTTTTTCTTGAAGAATCTATCCCGAGGAGTTAAATGACTCCAGTCATCCTCTTTATTTGCACCAGTGTCAATTGACGTGTTGGAGATGCTGCTCATGGCAGCTGCGGGCTTGGCCTTCCCCGTGTCCTTCTTACTGCCCTGCTTCTTACTACTCTCCTTTCCCATCCTACCAGCTACTTCCTGCTCCCTCTTCTGTCGCTCGATCTCAGCTGCCTTGGCCACTTCCTCATCCTTCCTCGACTTCGCCTCGCGTTGCTCCTGCATCTTCTTTTCTTCCAAGTCCTTCGCCTTCTTGTCAGCCTGCTGCTGCTGCTGCTGCTGCTCCACCTTCTTTCGCTCGATTTCAGCGGCCCTAGCCGCCTCCTTCAATTTTACCTCTTCCAAGTCCTTTAACTCCTTGTCAGCCGCCTCCTGCGCCCTCTTCTTTCGCTCCATCGCAGCAGCCCTGGCCGCTTCCTCCTTCCTCGACGTTGCCTCCGTTGCGCTCTCTGGCTTCAAACTTTCCGCCACATCTTTCATACTTTCCCTGCTGGCAGAGTGTTCCGTCTGGGTCGCAAGACCAAAACGCGATTTGATGTCCTCCTCGAACAGCTTTGGCGACGACTCGGAAACACGAACGAAACAGAAATCCTGACGAATACTGTTGATCCGGATAGCATCGTCGACGCCAAGCCGCCTGCCTTCCTCCAACGTAAGTGCACCAAGCCGAGTGCACACCGCGTGATAGGCACCGGCGAGCCACTCGTTGATGTCGTACAGCCTGCCGAATACGATCTTGTCGATGGGTGAGGCAATAGGGGCCATTTGGGCGATGGCCAGCGTCCTGATCGACAGGAAGCTCCATTTGTCTGCGAGGTACAGAATGCCCGACCATTCCTCGACGGTGGAGGTTGGGTGCACGCCGAACGAGCTGCGTTGAACGGCCAGTCAGGTCAACTCCCGCAAGAGTAACATCAAGGGAGGGCGTACGCAGGGTACAAGATAGAGAGAAATAGGTCAAGGTCGTGCGTGCTGACGTTTGCGAGGACCATGGGCTCGTGCTTGGAAAGCCCCTGCCCAACGAACGACGATGAATCCCGCTCAAAGAAGTACCGGTGCACGCTGTAGAGCACGCCTTCGACCTGTAGAAATCCATTAATAAGCACACTACAGAAGCCACACAATAGATACACACCAAAAAATAGATGTTCTCGGCAGGGAACCAGAAGCGCTGGTGCATGGGGTAGGCCTCAACGGGAGCCTGCGGCGCTTCAAACGATTTTGAATGCTCGTTTCTCAAGGAAGCCGTCCTCTCTATCCTCTCGCTTTTAGACAGCCATTCTTCCTGCTCTGCTTGGGTCCAGAAGTTACTAACGCCGCCCTGCGACGCGCTCTGAATAGAGATGTTGGGGCTGATCGGGGTGATCTCAGGGTTATCGTCGAAGGAGAACGCAGAGCTCACGGAGGACATGGAGTCGAGTGAGGGAGACCGTCGTCCTGGAGAGGTAGACATGCTGTGGGTGTAGAGAAGATGGTGTTCCTCTTATCGTGACAGTTCAGGGAGCGTCAAAGCCCACAGAAGGACACGTGGCCACGTTAACATGCATAACACGGTAGACCAATGCTTATATCCATGAACGCGTGAGGGGATGCAATAGCTTGGATACAAGCCTCGTGTTCGAGTACTTAGAGGTCAACAGGGATGTGAAAAGAATGGCCGTAGCTGGCGCCTGTCATAAAGCTTCATTTTGTATCCTGGTTCCCTGGATAGAATGCTGAAATTGATTTGTTTGCATTTGGTGCCCTCGCGAGGGTTTATGCTCGAAGTTGCATATCCAGAGTATGTTGAAGAACTTTGTAAGTTGGTCTAAGGCAGGGCTGTACATTGACGCCGACAAGCCTTTCGACGTGGAACCAGAAACGGTCAGTCCGACTCAGTCACGACAGGAAGTTCTGCAAGACATATCTGATCTTGGTCACTACTATCCAGATGAACCTTTCGCTCTACAGTGTAAATGCATTCCTGATCCTCGACTCGGAAGGCCATCGCGTTCTTGCCAAATACTATCGACCGAAGAGCCATCCCCAAGGCGAACAGAAGGGTCTCTCAACACTCAAAGAACAACGCGCATTCGAGAAAGGTTTATGGCAGAAGACTAAAAAGGCTGGAGGTGTGTCTTGATCTCATTTCACACTGCTAGGTACTGAACGCGAAACAGGCGATATCATATTGTACGATGCGCATCTCGCCGTGTACAAGCACAACCTCGATCTCATCTTCTATCTCATCGGCGGCCCATCCGAGAATGAGCTGATGCTTGGTTCCGCTTTGAACGCCTTCTCCGACGCGGTATCGATGCTGTTACGGAACACTGTTGAGAAGCGGAGTGTGCTGGAGAACTTGGATTTGGTACTTCTGTGTCTGGATGAGACAATCGATGACGGGTACGAAACGATCAGGCTTCGTGTTGGTATCTGTCGCCTGAATGCATTTTACTCGCCAGCATTATTGTCGAGACAGACTCCACGGCGATTGCCTCACGAGTGAGCAGGCCAAAAGCAGATACGACCGAAATCGTCATCAACGAACAGACTCTCCTGAGCGCCTACCAAACTGTAAAGGAGAAAATGCAACAGAGAATAGGGCAATTGTAGACTCAGGATGTTTCATGACGCGCTTTGAAATGCAGCCAAAATTCACGAATTCTCTGCGCCTGGTTGGAAACCTTAACTTGGCCGACTCGCCAGAAACTTCGGCAGACGCAATTTTACTCAACATGGCTCCACACAGCATCCCGCCTCTCCTACTTGAAGCCTGCCAATTGTGGATGTGTATAGGCTGATGCAGAGCGGATAACAGCTCTCGAGCCTGTTGCTTGCAACTTTGCCTGAAAGCTGATATGTCATCATTGCCATCGAATAGGTTGCTGCTCATCCCATATGAGATGCTAGACCACTGTTTAACTTTGCCCTATCCATACCCCCCATAATAACTGCAATTCAAACCATCCAGTTTCAAGATGTGAGTCATTACATGCATCACCCATGCGCCGAACCAATTATAGCCATCGACGGATACCTCATTTACGCTCTCAAGATCCTTGCTAAGTCCTCCTAAACTTTGCATGTTGAGACAATGTTTTACAATGCGTGCACAGTGAAAATGTTATACAAGAATGACATCTGCGTGTGCCATATTCTGTCAGTCAACCAGGCCCCCTGAACTACGTCGTCCATCAATGTTTGCGTATATCATCGCCTCTTCTCAGTTCTCGAGCCCCACTCGATCACCGACAGGTTTTAAAACCCAACCACAATACAAGTATGCGTGGTGTACAACTCCGCAATCACTGCTGCCTTCCAAAAGACATTTGAGTAGTTGTCACATCATGGATCAGTCGCCAGGACTTACAAGTGATGGGCCGTCATTTCCACAGATTTGTAGGGACCTTGGTCCACAGCATGAAGTACCAAACACTAAAGCTGGCGATAGCGATTACTGAAATGCAACCCCCAAGCTTGTACACCGCCAATTGCGAAGCGGTCGCCTCTTTGGTTGGCAGGTCATCGAAGGGATTCTCGTAGATCGACTCAAAGGAACGCATGGCTGATAGAAGGTATGGGTGGGTGGTGAACACGGCGAGAGGGCGGAAGGTTGCTTATATCTACTTACTCGTGGCCAACAAAGTAACCGAGATTTCCGTGGCGGTGGCCACCTAAGTCGTGTATAGCAGACCCGCTGGACCGTTTACATAAATTGTTACATGTATAGTACCTTAGTACAAAGGTTTCTCTCCTTTAGTGCTGGCAATCCTTCGACTTGAGTAACCGGCTACAATAAACCATTCGGCTACTTTTATTAGCCACGAGTATCTCCGACAGCCCCGCATCTTATAAGTACGCTATGTTGGTCGGACAAGGCTCTGGCCGGTGGCCCTTCTATGATGATCAACTGTCATCTCGGTACGAGCTACTTACAGGCTGTGGGAGGCAATTTCTGTGATGCCAGGTTGTGAAATGGCAATTGTCCCACTCAGCAAACTAGGACACACACACACATTGGACACACATCCGAATCAAGGGAATCTCGCCACGATCTCAGTCTGTACACGAATATCTGATTGCTCGGTAGAGCGGAGCGAGGTCTTCTTCGCCAAACAATTAGAGGGATACACAGTAGGGCGGTTTGAGGTTGGTTTGATGGATGCGATTCATTCAACGAAACAATCCCAAATCGGTTAGAAATCGCTTCGTCCCCATTTACTGCTGCTTCATTGCTGGTTTGATCCTATGCTTAGCTTGCGCGGCGCGCACATGCCGCTTGGCACACCTATACTTTTATTAGAATATTCACTACATATATATATTATCGCCACTGACTTTAATCACCATATAACATGTTGATGAATATCTATGGATGAATCGTCTTGGATGCTACAAAGAGGTCTTGTATCACAATTCAAGTCATCCATGGATGCTGGGGCCATGCTTGTAGTAGAGTGTTCGAGGTACTTGATAATTAGTAAATAATTGAAAGTCCGCCGTACGTATGTATAATATATGCCAGCCCAAAATCTCAAACCCCCTCTATGCCCTAAGAGGTCCGATCCTAAAATCGCCTTTTGGGGAGTTTTCTGTTCAGCGCCGATGATCTGCAACCAAAATCGTCCACATGGCGATCAAACCTACGTTTTCAGAGCCTCGCTGGCGACCACATCCGTCCGCATATATGTATTAAGCCTCACTGACGACCGAATTCGCCTGCATAACACATAAAAGCTGATTGTAATGTCCAATGATAAACTAAATGTCGGAAACTTCAAAATAAGTGGCTGTAGCGGCCAATTATGTAGTAACAATAGTGCAATGTGTGAAGAGTAAGCAATTAGATGTCCAGGGGTAAGCAGTTGATTATATCGGAAGATGAACGGGTGTACTGAATTGGGAGGATGACGGTGAAAAAGAGAGCTACGCTGATACTATGTTATGTGCTAGGAATTTATGTTTCTGAGCTGGCCTTCGAGTCGAGTGATTGCACTTGGATTGCGCCGACTCGGATCCATCCCCCGGTGGCCCGAGTCAGTGGCAATGATCAGGAGATATGTGTACTTTTGTACTCGAACGTTAGTACTGACCAGGCCCCGAGTCGCGTCTGTATTCGTATCGAACACACCCTCATTTTGGCCTTACTTGCGTCAGCATAAAATCGAACCTGCCCCCCTAAATGTTCTCAGGGGCGTGCCTAAGTATTGAACCTCATATAGGATAGACCGGGGTCCGCTCCGGAGGCAGTTGTCGAAACGCCTCTTCGAATCGATTTCCAACCGCCCCAGGGCCTACTGTGTATCCCCTAATCGGAGCCGCACACAGTCCGACTCCGTGACGGGACGCTCGCGTTTGAATAGCCGTGGAAACATCCAGATCATCAACGGGAGTACGGAGTCCGAGTTGCACTGGGCGTTCTTAAAGTTAGAAGCCGTCTTGCACTCGATAGGTCGGTGATGATTATCTGGTAATCAAGATTACATTGCACTTGCACAAAGATAACCGGGTAAATGAAGCGACTGCAGCAGTTTAGTCAGAAGTAGATTGTAGGGATAAAATGGGAATCAGATGTCAATGAGAGGTAGAGATGGAGAGATTGTAAATGAGTGAGATAACGATGGATAGCATGGTAAATGGTAAGTGGTAAATGGTAAATGGTAAATCAGCATTGCGGTAATGTCCCAGATATTTCGCACATGACCCGCTAGAAGAGACAGACAAAGTTGCTCGGGAAGACGTGTCTGCCGGGTACCCGCCTGGCCTCGTCCAGCAGCTCACCGCTCCACCACCCATCTTCTGGCGTAGCCGTTACCGCTATAATGTCGCCGGACTGGAACTCGAATTCCTCGTCGATCGTTGCCCCGTAATCATACAGCGCTTTGACTGTGAGAAAGAAAAAATCATGATTAGGAACACGGGCCACTCGCACAGAAGGACTGGTCACTGCACTCACCATAAAACAGAATCGGCCTGCCGTCATCCGTGTACGCCCCTGTCGGGCTTGGCTGCAACGGCTGGGGACTCGGCGTGCGCCCACCAGTTCCATAAGGATGCTGTGGCGACACAAGGTGGCTATTGCCATACCCCGCGTTTGCCGCATTCGACGGCGCCCTGGACAAGTTGCCGCTCGAGTAGCTTTGGTGCGGTTGGTACACAGCCTGAGCCGGGGCGGGCGGCGGAGGCGCATACTGAGCCGGGGGAGGTTGCGTGTACGCCGGCTGCTGGGGAACGTATTGCTGCTGTTGCGGCGGTGGGTTGTACGCAGGCTGTTGCGCGTACGCTGGTTGTGGAGGAGGCGCATACGCTGGCTGTTGGGCAGGCGGTGCCATGTTGGGATTTGAGCCCCCGTAGCTCAACTGGCTCTGGCTCGGGTTCCGCGAGGATGCGGACGGCGGCGCGGCATTATATGACGGAGATGGGGACGGCTGGGGCTGCTGAGGCTGCTGGGGTTGATGATGCGGTGGAGGCTGCTGCTGCTGCTGCTGCTGCTGTTGCTGCTGTTGTTGCTGTTGCTGCTGCTGCTGTTGTTGCTGCTGCTGCTGTGGCGGGGGCTGGCGATACCTATCTGCCATCGCATCCACCGCGACCTTCCCGGACGAATCGAGCGCGATGCCCACGCTGTTCGTCGAGGGCGCACGCACAGACGCTGCACGGCCCATAGAACCAATGGAGCCCGCCTGCGCCGGGCCCGGCGAAACGCGGCTGTTCCGACGACTCGCTGGCCCTGGTCCGGGCTGCGGTTGCGGGCTGGGGCTCCTGGACATGCCGTGTGCGCCGATCCCCACATGGCCTTCGCGGCTGGGCGCTCGCTCGATGCTCTGGCCGTGCATGTTGGCGTTGTTGGGGGTGCCGATGAAGCTGTTCCGGCGGCTCTGGCTCTTCCGCTCGCCGGGCATCGACTGCCCGTACGTCTGCAGCACCGGCTCGACGTCGCCGAGCGCAGACGGCGGCGCATTCTGCTCGGGGGCGCGCATCATGGATGCTGTGGGCGCTTGTGGATTTGGCGATGCCGGGCGGGAGGCACCACCCCCACCACCACCACCCCCACCGCCCGGGTAGGCGCCCACGACGACTTCAGCAGATTTGCGGTAGTCGTTCCGCGATGCCGGCTGCGAATTTCCCGCACTGCTAGACGACGGCGGCGACAGCGACGGTCCTCCCCGTGTAGGTCGCCTGGACAAGTCGCTTGACGCCTGCGGCTGCGCGTCTGCAGTGGGCCGGTAGCTGTTCCTCCTCTGGCTGGGCTGGCTGGTGACCGCACCCCTCAACTCGTTCATTTTCGCCGCCAATGGATCCTCTCCGTTGATGAAGTCACCCGCTTGGCTGGCGCCGCGGGACGGTGCGGGCGCCTGCTGGGGATCGTTCGTCGGGTCGACTCTATAGGCGCTGTTGCCGACTTTCAGCATGTACTGCTCGCTGGCCGCGTCGGGGGCGGCATTCATGTGGGCGTCGTTCTGCGCCTGCGCGTTGGGTTGGGTCTGGGGCACGGCGGCGTTCGCGGTCGAGTTTCTGGAAGGGGCGGCATTCGTCGGGTGCCGTGCGAGGCCGTTCGCCGGAGGGGGCGCGTTGCCGTTGCCGTTCCCGCCGCCGTTGCCGTTGCCGTTGCCGTTGGCCATGCTGGCGCGACTCTCGCTCTGGGACCGGGCAGGCGGGACCTCCTCCGCAGCCCCGTTCCGCCCGAGCGCGCCTGCGGCGCCCACCCCCGCGGTGTTGACGAAAGGCTCGTCGTCCTGTGGCGGCGGAGGCACCTTGAAGGGCATGTGTCGCTGCGTAGAGCGCGCAAATTGCGCGGGGCGCGAGGTCGGGCGCTCAGAGCCGGCGGGCACGGCCGATGCGTTGTTGTAGCTGACGAAAGGGGGGGGATCGGGGATGGCGGAGCCGGTGCCGTAGTCGCGCACGAAGTTGTCCATGTCTTTCTCCGGCTCCATCTGTTCTAGCGCAACGCGCATTTTCTCGCAGGACTGTAGAGTCAAGTCATAGTTATATCAGTGCCCAGTTGCGAAGAGGGGGGAGGGGCCACGCACCTCGTCGTCAGAGACGCAGACGGTTGAGACGGCGTTCGCGTACGCCCACATAGTGTCCTTCATGAACTCCATCCGCTCCTCCTCCTGGTCCTGGCAGCTATCGCAGAACACCTTCCAATCCTGCTCCCATTCCCCCGCCGTCGTCTGCAGTGCCTTCGTGAAATTCGCAAAGTCGCGCTCGTTGGCATGCACCGTCTGCTGCGCCTTCTCCAGCTTCATCTGAATCTTGTCCAGCTCCCGCCCCTGCATCAGCGTCGACTGTGCGGTGTACGAGTTTATCCGGACGCAGTCCTGCTTGTATTTCTCGGCAGCCGTTTTGACGTGCAGTTCCTGTTGTTGCTTGGTCTTGAACTTCTTCTCAATACCGGCTTGGAAGGTCTTCTTATGATGCGCCTGGCGATTGAGGAATGTGGCTGCAGGCCCCTCGAGGTCGTCCCGGATTTGCTTCGCCAGTTTCTGGTGATACTCGGATTGGCGGTCCGTTTCCATTCGCAGGGTGTCCAGAGAGTTGCGAAGTTCGCTAGCATACATGTCAATAAGCTTAGGATCAGAGGTCCATTGTCCGGACGCACCCTATCTCGTCCTTGCCCAGGGGCGCTTTAGCCAGCTTCGACATGCGCTTTGCGTAGTCCTCCTCAATCGACGATCTAAAACAAGCTTCTAATGAGTATACCAAATCAAACATGATCCATGGCGCAGAACAACGCACCGCTCCTTCCAGTAAGCCCGCAACTCCGTCATTGTTCTGGACGCGCCGCGCATGCGCGCAAAGAGGACATCGACGCCCCCGTCACCGAGGCCCCAAAAGGTGTTGCAGAAGTCCATTGAGTGATCGGTTGGACCAGGCGATGCGTCTCTCAGGAATTTTGAGAGCGAGGTGGTCGACGCCTGGCGGCGGGCAGTCATCATGGTCGGTAGAAGCAAGAAGAAACCTGCGGAAACGGCGCTTGATGAGGGGACAACGTTGTTTCAAACAGCCGTCGACTGCAGCTGTGCAACACAGCCCCCGGGGCGCTTCAACGTTCCTGTCTTCCAATTTATCCGACGATGCTCATAATTAATACCAACAACTCGCATGGTTGGATTATCATTTTCTTGTGTTTACATCCAGATCTCAGGCTGACTTGGACTCTTTGATTTAGTCCGGCACTTGGCAGTCCGGCAGTCCGGCGATCGCCAACTACGAGAAGAAGGTGGAGCGCGCGAGCGATTTCAAACGCCCTATTCGGTGTTGAAACATTCGGGGGCTCACTCCCGCCGTTGCAGGGCAAACGACTCTACAGCTCGCGTGTGGACCCGCATCTAACATCTGCGTGTGAAGTAGTGCTCGACATCGATATGAACCTCTTGCTGCCGCTGGTTGCCACAAACATAGAACCGACATTTTCGAGGAAAGCTCAAGAACTAGCTAGGATCCCAATGCAATAAAGCGGCTACTCAGGAAGGACCAACTTCGTCGTACTACCTTTCAGCCTTGAGTGAAACAGTACCCCAAGTCTTCGGATGTGGACAGCCGTGCACAAAAGGCATGGCCGCCTTTCGGGAATATCTGAGGCAGCAAGAGGGCGGAAATTTTGAAAACCGAAGTCCACTCAGTGGCCCTCCCCTATCGCTCGTTTTGGCTTTTGACCGGAAAGCTTGAAAGTTTGCAATATGTCCCACCTCCTAAATTATAACCCCTCCTTCCTACTCTCATCATCTAACCACCAGCAAGCGGTCGACCTCGGTCTCACGCAAGCAAGCATATCCATAAACACAAGAACAGAAACTGATCAGTTTCACTTCGTTTAATTCGCCGAACTTCCATTTCACCATGTCTTCCAAGTCCTCCGTCACTGCCGCGCCTGCTGGCATCCTCTCCGTCGGTTCCGGCATCACCTTGAAGCTCGGTTCCAGATTCCAGCGCAATAGTAGGCACCGATCCCAGCCACAGGCTGCCTGCGGGGAACGCCAGGGCGACGGTCAATCCCAGACGCCTGAGCCCAAGGGTGGTTCTTCAATGCCACGATACGTCCATATCGACTCGGAAGACCCGCATTACCTACAAGAGCTGACGCCAAATCTATGCGTAGCTCGCCACGCCGGAGCGACATCGCACGCCCCCAGCGGGCGCCCCTTTACGGCCATCCTCAACATCAAGTACTTCGACATCAACACTGTCCGGATTCCCAAGAAGGGTGATAAGGGCGAGAGCGAGCGGGGCTGGGGCCCCGTCGATGGCGTTTCTCGCTACGACTTGGTTGCGCCCGCTGGCTCAAAATACACGGGCCGCAGTATCTCTGGGCACCTGCTTCGTCAATTCCAGATTGGCCTGGCTCTCGGATTCCTAACACAGGAGCTGGATGGTGAACTGCCGTGCATTCTCATCACAGGGGCCCCGGTAGACAGCATAACTGTTGCAGCTGCGTACCTTGCTTTCAAGCTGGGACAGCCGATCGGGGCCATGATAGAGGCTATCGACTCGCATAAGGACATCAGGAAGTGCTGGAAAGGGCTGCTGCCGGAAGAGGGAATGAGAAAATTGAGCGAGATCGTGCTGTAGGTTCCTTTTCGCAGGCGCGTACCTACATGCTTCGTGTTTCTCGAGACACGCAATAATATTATTGATTACAATTACCTTGCAATGCATATTACATGACGCCCCTAAATCAACCTATACCTACAGTAAGAGTCAAATTGACCTACAGCCATAAATAGCATAAATAAATACAAGTATTAGTTGCAAGTAGGTGTAACATGAGGTAGGCCAATCAGCTCCTTCGTCACTATATGTACCTCTGGATGTACCTCGGTCGATGGCTAAGCCCATGTTACAATGTGTATTCATAGTCATTCCCAGATGGGCCTTATAGTGGTGTTGATATACTAGTGGTGTAGTGAGGTGTTCATCGAGAGTGAATACAAGTCACTTGAGACAAAGTGACTGTACCTTGAGACAAAGAGGATAAGCTAAGGTCTCAGGTCCAAGTCGCTGTCTACTTATATCAATCATGCTGACAATGTGGGGTCCTAAGGGTAAGCATATCCTGAGACAACTTGCTTAGTCACAAGCGAGCACTTATTAGGATCTTTCGGGCCCAATCTCCGATCTTCATGGAGAGACGCGATGGCAACATGCTCCTCGCCAGTGGCAGGGAATGTCGTCCCACTCAGTGACGACAGCAGAGTCCCCATCTCGCAAATCTGAACTGGGATACTCAAGAGTTACATTTCCAGCCCAAGCCGCTCAACAGCATTGCCAATGCTTTAAACATTGGCATTGCTTTAAACACACCTCCACCCACTTAGAGACAACTCACTCGGCCAACAACAAGAGTCTACCTTTCATTACCTTAGAACCCTTTAATCAAATGTGTTTTGTTTCAGCTCAATGTTCACAGTATCATGTTTGTTCATTTTGCCCAAGCCGTAGAGACCATGTTAAAATAAGCGCCAAGGCCCAGATGCAAGATCACACCCCCACACAATGGGATGGTTTTTGAATGCAAATGAGTGGGGCCGATGCAATGCCTATATGGCTAGGAGGATACTCCGAGTATTTTGGGCAGTGGCATGGTACTTAAACCCATGCAAGTTCCCAAGTGCCCAATTGGTTGGTGATGGCACTCAATTGCCAGCGAGTTCTCACTTCAAAAGAGTCAGCTGTATATATCATTTTCTGAGATCATTTCCATATCACTCTGTATCATACAAAAACCCTGCATATATTAGGGTCCAATACACACATTTGCCTCTTAACATAGGCAGGAAACCCCAAAGAAAAAGCTTAACAATCCGTGGAAATGTTGTTCTCACGACCTGCCACTCAACTTGAAGTCTCAGTTTAGGCGTGCTCGCTCACCTCTGCAGCAACGATGTGCATGCCCAGCCCTGTTCCTTCTCTCCCTCTTTTTTACACTCTTTTCCTGTACATCAACCTGTAATATTTCTCTGTATTCTCCTCTAACGTCCATGCCAAATTTTAGCTGTGCCTTCATACCAAAGTTGTAGTGAAGCACAGGTCACTGCTAGTATGATGCTAAGGGGCCCAGGGAGTCATAGATGTGTATGTAAAGATCTGTTGATAGTGGACGACACATGGAGTAATGTAGTCATGTGGTGGAATTGGATGGAATGTGTTGGCCAATGTGACAGGTGACACCGCTTGATGAACTGTATGCCCTTCTCACTGATTTGACCGGGTTCTGGCAATGGAGCCTCCTGCATACATCCTATCTGGTAAAATATGGTGCTGCAGCAAACTTCAGTCATTTCACCCAACTGAAAAGAGTTCAAATACAGACCTTTTGTCATGGAGATTGCTCCATGGCTTTTCCCTGTCACCAGTTCCCGTACAACACACCCTAGGGACCAAATATTGGTTGAACCCTCTCTGCCTCTATTGTTTCTCTTCACAATGTCAGGGGACATGTACCTTGGTGTGCTCCTTTGACAGAGGGTCCCTAGTGGCATCCATCAAAGAAATAGGTGCATTGAGATCCCGTTGTTGTTGTTGTTGTTGTTACGAGTAGGCAGGGCTTGTATCCCTTCTATACTAAATGTGGACTTATTGTATCACCCCCAATGAACCCTTGCTACTAATATATCCAACCACCGACTGGGGATACGGCTTAATCATGAAAGAAGTGATGAATATTGTGACTATGAACAGAGAGGAAAAGCTTAGAGAGCTCCCTCGTACAAAGGTACTAACTATATACTACTGCGGATTCAGATTGGGGGCAGAGGCACATTGCATTCCAAGCCACACACTGCAACAGCCTCCCAGTCCATGCCAGCAAAGTATCGCTGGGTGGCGGCACCGGGTCGACCTGCAGGATGCGGCGCAGGAGGTCCGCGGCGACCCCATCACACTCGTTTGGAGGGCAGGCGGAGAGAGCCTGGGGAAGTAGTCCCGCTGGCGTTGCTGCTGCTTTCCGAGTCAGACAGAGATATAACATGGACATACAGGTCATATTATTATATGTCATCGTCATGGGCAGAGCACGCGCTCAGAGCAAACACTGCATGTTCATTGGCGGTCTTGCGCAGGATATCCCTAGAGATGTTTTCTTTGTAGCCGCTATCAAAAGAGCAGTCGAATATGTCGAAGAAATGCTGTGATCCCCCCCCTGTCTGGATTTCGCAGTGTGCTATAAGGTGCAGGCATGGTAAGAGTGGGCTTCTTGGAGGAAACGGAAGTGGGACAATTTACTTGTTTTTGTTCTCTGATGGTTGCTTGACTAGAGATTAATGTAGATGGTATTGGTGAGAGTGGGGGGCGAGAGTGGGAGGCAGGAAACAAAAGGAAACAAGCTTGTGCACGTGACGAGGCAAGGGGCTTTCGGCCGCTGTGCCCCTTTCTTCGTTCCGATAGCAGCTTTACCTGCCTTTATAGTCGTGATGGCCCCCATCCTGATGGCGAGCGAATCTATGTTGTTCCAATCTGCTGAGCAGGGCTTATAAAATCTTGCACTCCGATTAGCCGATAACTGGCGAGCAGTGAACGGCGAACTGCCCTAGCCCTCAATTGCCCCTAATTGCCCCTAAATTGCATCGAACTTTCAGAGGACGCCATATGTACTAGTATTGCATTTGCTTATTATAGCTTATTTCACGCCTTGGATCGCTGCTGTAAGTGTATTGCGCTGGGCGCCACAAACTATCTTGCCGATGGTTATCTTACACAATGCAAACACAATCACACTAGTGACTATTTGACGCCAGCAATTTGCAAGATCACACACACGACTTCAAAAGGCTCTCCGGCACTTGATGCACACGCGCGTTTGGTAAATCGAGATGTTCATTGGCATCTAGAACACTAATACAGATATGATACATGTTCAAGTACAAGGGTATCATATTTAGAACCTTCAGCGCACCAGGGCCCCGCCGAGGTGCTTTTGTTTATACTCACGAGAGTATGTTGGCATACCGATCTGAGGAGATCACGAAAGCCGTGCCGTGGACGGCGGTAGAATACGGGCGCGCCGAGCTAGCGCTTTCAAAGCGCAAGCTGTCGTCGCTCACATCGAACTTCATCCCGTCCGAGGCCATCCCCGGCAGAAAAGGCTTCAAGCCTCCTACAGGGGGCAGATGCACGTCGCCGTTCGCCTCCCGCGCTTTGACGCGCTCCCAGTCCACGCCGGAAAAGTACGGGTGCTGCTGGATGGCGGCCCAGGACGGCCGCCGGCGTGCGTCGGCCTGCAGGATCGTGTGGAGGAGGTCCGCCATGCGGTCGTCGGTGTCGCCGAGACAGGCGTCGATGTCCTCGTGTATGTGGCCGGCGAGCTCCATGTTCTTGTACGACCGGCCGTCGCCGTCGACGCAGCGTTTTCCCAGCGCCATCTCCATGAGAATGATCCCGTAGCCCCAGATATCCACGGCCCCGGTGTACCCAGCAGCAGGGGTGCAAGACATGACCTCGGGCGCAAAGTAGCCGGGTGTGCCCAGGCACTCGAACATCTCCATCTCAGCGCCGACGGGCCCAGCCGCGAACTGTTTGGCGAGTCCGAAGTCGGCCACTGCAATGTGCCCGTTGGGCGTGACGAGGACGTTTTCGGGCTTCAGATCGCGGTGCACGATGCCCAGCTCGTGCAGAGATTGCAGACCGAGAAGCAGCTCCGCCGCGAAGAGCTGCAGCTGCTGGGGCGCAAGGGGCGCGGCGTCGGCAGGGAAGATGAGCTGCGCGAGGTTCTGCGCGTACATAGACATCACAAAGTACACGTTGTCGGCGTCCTGGAAGCACGAGAGGGGCTGCGTGAGAAAGGGGTGGGCCCCCGAGGCGGTCTTGACCAGGACATCGCGCTCGTTGACGACGATGTCGCGCAGCTGCGCCGCGGTGTAGGCCTTGGTGGCGGCCTTGCTGCAGACTTTGATGGCGACCTGCTCGCCGAGGCTGGAGTGGGCGTAGACGACGTGGCCGAACCCGCCCTTGGCGAGCATGCCGTGCACGGTGTAGGTGATGTCGCCAGACTTGAGTATGTTGGCGGCGGTGGGCTCATCGCATTCGTACAGGGAGGCTTTGCAGATGTCGTCCGAACAGGCCTCATCGCAGGTGTCGTCGGACCACGAGCTGGAGCACGACGGACCCGCCGTCGTCCCCGAAAAGTACCCGATCGTCTCCGCGCTGCTCTCAGACGAGGATGGTGAGAGGTCGTCCTCGGCCGGCGAGTAGACAGCGGCGACACGCGCCCAAGCGCCCCTGAGGTCGAACGTCCCAGCGTTCTTGCTCAGGCTCGACTGGCACTTGAACTTGTCGGTGGGGAAAACATAGGAGAAAGCAGTCTCAGTCTCACTGATGGAAAGGGCAGACATGGTAAGAATAGTGCTCGGACTTGAAGTGAAAATAGTACAGTACTTGCTGCTTTTGTGCTGCGTCAACGCTGGCGTGAGGGAGATCCGAGTCGACGGGAGGCGAATGAGGTGGTGGTGAGAGACCAAGAGATTGGAGAGATAGGAGACATGGGAGATCGAAATTTATACAGACAGGAATAGGGGCTTCGGTCGCTGTGCCCCTTTCTTCTCCGACACCAGCTGCCTTATAATCGACAATGTGTTGGCCCCCCTATTCCGATGGCCAGCGAATTTATGTTATTCCAATCTGCAGGACTTGTAAATCTTGCACCACAATTGGCCGATAACGTTAACTGGCAAGCCATGAACACGTGAACGATAAACTGCCCCCAAATTGCATCGGTTTTTCAGAGGACGCCACATGTATTGCAATTGATTCCACGCACAGGATCGACGGCGATTCGACGCGAAGCTAGGGAAGTCCTCTATCAATGATGTCATGTACAGGTTATTTCGGTTGACAAGTATGACGAGTTGCTCCCGCTCTTGTCTTCTCAGCATGATTTACGGCCAAGGGGCACCTCCTACGTAGATCCGGCTCCTGTATCATCACCCGACCGAACTTCGAAGACGCTAGCACTCGCCCAAGACGCCCACGAAACGCGTCACGGACGAACTCGAGGCCCTCGACGCTTGTGCTGCTTTGGTAGGCCGTGTCTGCGCCGGCGCGCTCTCCAAGTCTCTGCGCGGACTTAGAACGGTTTCGCCAAGGCCGGACCAGGGTCGGCGCTTCGAAGAATGGAGCTGCCCGCGCGCTTGAGGCTGGAGATGCGCGTCGGGGCCCTCGGGCACTCACACGCGCGTCACTAGAAGCAGAGATGAAGGCTATCTGCTCCAATCAGATAACGCGTGTGCGCTGCGGCGTGTCATCCAACACACGCCCCAGGCTACATCTACCCCGCGGCAAGTGCAGCAGACGACAACACCCCACCGATGTCCGAAGGCAAACCGAAAGACCAACGCGAAGAAAATGGCGCCGTTTGCGACAAGATCGAGCTGCGCGAGGAGGACTGCGCCGACAAGCTCGGCTTCGCCTTTTCGACGACGAAAAAGTGGACCATCCTCAGGTGAGCGACCACACATCCACCAACGACCCGAAAGCGGCGAATGACGAGTCACGACCGGCAGCGTGATCTTCGCGGTGCAGGTGTCGATGAACTTCAACACGAGCATCTACCCGAACGCCGTCCCCCTCCTCGCCCCCGCCTTCGCCATCAGCGCGCAGACCGCCCGCGTCGGCCAGATGCTCTTCCTCGTCGCGTACGCCTTCGGCTCCGAGCTCTGGGCGCCGTGGAGCGAGGACCTCGGCCGCCGCCCCGTCCTCCAGCTCTCCCTCCTCCTCGTGAACCTCTGGCAGCTCCCCTGCGCGCTCGCGCCCACCTTCGCTTCCATCGCCGTCGGCCGCCTCCTCGGCGGCCTCTCCTCCGCGGGCGGGTCCGTCACGCTCGGCATGATCGCGGACATGTGGGCCGCGGACGACCAGCAGTACGCCGTCGCGTTCATCGTGCTGAGCTCCGTCGGCGGGAGCGCGCTCGGGCCCGTCGTCGGCGGGTTCGTGCAGACCTACCTGGGCTGGCGCTGGAACTTCTGGATCCAGCTCATGCTCGGTGCGGCGGTGCAGGCCGCGCACTTCTTCCTCGTCCCCGAGACGCGCGCGACGGTGCTCGTCGACCGCGAGGCGCGCCGGCGGCGCGCGGCGGGCGAGGGCGCCGTGTACGGCCCGGGCGAGCTGCGCCCGCACCGCTTCACCGTGCGCGAGGTGCTGCGCACGTGGGCGCGCCCGTTCGAGATGTTCGCGCGCGAGCCGATCGTGCTGTGGCTCTCGCTGCTCTCCGGCTTCAGCGACGCGCTCATCTTCACCTTCCTCGAGGGCTTCACGCCCGTGTTCGCGCAGTGGGGCTTCAGCGTCGTGCAGACCGGCCTCGCCTTCATCCCGTCAGTCCCCGTCTTTTTTGATCCAAGGCTGGAGTTCAGAGCTGACGGGAATCGGAACTTGGGTGTGCCTACATAGGATCCTCATCGGCTACTTCATCGCGTACCTCTCCTTCTTCCCCGTGATCCGGCGGCACCAGCAGATCCGCGCGCGCGACCCGCACGCGCTGCAGCCCGAGGCGCGCCTCTGGTGGCTGCTCTACACCGCGCCCCTCGAGGCCATCGGCCTCTTCGGCTTCGCGTGGACGAGCCTCGGCCCGCCCATCCCGTGGGTCGCGCCCATGGTCTTCTCGACACTGATCGCCATCGCCAATGTGCGTTTTCGTCTTCGTTTTCGTTTTCGTCTTCATGATATGATCTATCTGGGGTGGGAAGTGGTGCTGACATGGGATTGGTGGACAGTACTGCATATACATGGCGACGGTCGACTACATGATCGCGAGCTACGGGCCG
This sequence comes from Athelia psychrophila, assembly GCA_001630335.1. Classification (NCBI taxonomy): domain Eukaryota; kingdom Fungi; phylum Basidiomycota; class Agaricomycetes; order Atheliales; family Atheliaceae; genus Athelia; species Athelia psychrophila. Next base: position 112,547 of record KV417639.1, read on the forward strand.
TACTCCTCGTCCGCGACGGGCGGCAACGCGCTCGCACGGGACTTTTTGGCCGGCATCGCCGCCATGTACTCCACGCCCAGTGAGTTCCCGCCTCTTCCTCGCACTCCCCTTTTCCCCTTCCTTTCCCGCCTCTTCTGCACCCCCCTCTTCCGCCGCTAAGAACACCGCCGCTGATGCATGATGCCCATCGCGCGCAGTGTACGCCAACATCGGGAGGACGCACCCGCTCGAGTGGGCCTCGACGCTGCTCGCGTGCCTCGCGGTCGTCGTCGCGGTCCCGATATACGTGTTCTACTGGAAGGGCCCCGCCATCCGCGCGCGCAGCAAGTTTGCGCAGACGCTCGAGAGCGACCGGCGCGCGCGGGGCGGGAAGGGGTTGGGGGCGGAGCAAGTTGGGAAGCCGTAGACGCGAGGAGGGATGAATGGAACGTTTGCGATGAATATGTTGTGTATTAAATCATCTGTAATTGTGTATCGTAGAAGAATTCAAAGTGTACGCGATGAATCCATTCAGCAGATGGGAATTAGATTCGCTGGCCGCTGCACTCCTTAGGGTGGCGAACACGATTATAGGGGTACCCGGGAAGCTCCCTCCTATGTTTGTCCGGAAAATTGGCCAGATTCTGGCCTCAAATACGCGGCGCCTGGTGCCTCAGGTAGCCTCAAATACGCAAGAATCTGGACAGAGATGTCACCTTGGGGCTCAAATACGCCTCAAATGCGCAATAAATCAGGACAAACATAGGGAGGAGCTTCCCGGGTCCTGTACGAGGCGAACTTGGCACAACGGCCGAAACCCCTATTCCTGTCTATATAAATTTCGATCTCCCATGTCTCCTATCCCTCCAATCTCTTGGTCTCTCACCACCACCTCATTCGCCTCCCGTCGACTCGGTTTTCCCTCACGCCAGCGTTGACGCAGCACAAAAAGCAGCAAGTACTGTAATATTTTCACTCAAGTCCGAGCACTATTCTTACAATGTCTGCCCTTCCCATCAGTGAGACTCAGACTGCTTTCTCCTATGTGTTCCCCACCGACAAGTTCAAGTGCCAGTCGAGCCTGAGCAAGAACGCTGGAACGTTCGACCTCAGGGGCGCTTGGGCGCGTGTCACCGCTGTCTACTCGCCGGCCGAGGACGACCTCTCACCATCCTCATCTGAGAGCAGCGAGGAGACGATCGGGTACTTTTCGGGGACGACGGCGGGTCCGTCGTGCTCCAGCTCGTGGTCCGACGACACCTGCGATGAGGCCTGTTCGGACGACATCTGCAAGGGCTCCCTGTACGAGTCCGACGAGCCCGTCGCCGCCAACATACTCCAATCCGGCGACATCACCTACACCGTGCACGGCATGCTCGCCAAGGGCGGCTTCGGCCACGTCGTCTACGCCCACTCCAGCCTCGGCGAGCAGGTCGCTATCAAAGTCTGCAGCAAGGCCGCCACCAAGGCCTACACCGCGTCGCAGCTCCGCGACATCGTCATCAACGAGCGCGATGTTCTGGTCAAGACCGCCTCGGGCGACCACCCCTTTCTCACCCAGCCCCTCTCGTGCTTCCAGGACGCCGACAACGTGTACTTTGTGATGTCTATGTACGCGCAGAACCTCGCGCAGCTCGTCTTCCCTGCCGACGCCGCGCCCCTTGCGCCTCGGCAGCTGCAGCTCTTCGCGGCGGAGCTCCTTCTCGGTCTGCAATCTCTGCACGAGCTGGGCATCGTGCACCGCGATCTGAAGCCCGAAAACGTCCTCGTCACGCCCAACGGACACATCGCGGTGGCCGACTTCGGACTCGCCAAACAGTTCGCGGCTGGGCCCGTCGGCCCCGAGATGGAGATGTTCGAGTGCTTAGGAACACCTGGCTACTTCGCGCCCGAGGTCATGTCTTGCACCCCTGCTGCTGGATACACTGGGGCCGTGGATATCTGGGGATACGGCATCATTCTCATGGAGATGGCGCTGGGGAAACGCTGCGTCGACGGCGACGGCCGGTCGTACAAGAACATGGAGCTCGCCGGCCACATACACGAGGACATCGACACCTGTCTTGGCGACACCGACGACCTCCTGGCGGACCTCCTCCACATGATCCTGCAGGCCGACGCCAGCCGGCGGCCGTCCTGGGCGGCCATCCAGCAGCACGCGTACTTTTCCGGCGTGGACTGGGCGCGCGTCAGAGCGCGGGAGGCGAACGGCGACGTGCACTTGCCCCCTGTGGGCGGCTTGAAGCCTTTCCTGCCGGGGATGGCCTCGGATGGGATGAAGTTCGAGGTGAGCGACGAGAGCTTGCGCTTTGAGAGCGACAGCTCGGAGCGCCCGTACTCTACTGCCATACATGGCACGGCTTTCGTGATCTCCTCAGATCGGTATGCCAACATACTCTCATGAGTATAAACAAAAGCACCTCGGCGGGGCCCTGGTGCGCTGAAGGTTCTGGAAACGATACCCCTGTACTTGTATGATGTATCATATCTGTATTAGTTTCTTGGATGCCAATGAACATCCCGATTTACCAAAGCGCGTTTGCATCAAGTGCCAGAGAGCCTTTTAAGTTGTGTGATCTTGCAAATTGCGTGATCGTGTTTGCATCGTGTAAGATAATCAACATCAAGATAGCTTTGCGGCCCCCAGCGCAATGTACAGCTGGCAGTATGCGCGCTTGCCCGTGATACTAAGCTCAAGCCTTTAGACAGTTATCTCCGCTCTAAGCGGCACTCGCTTGTCATTTGAGATGCAGTACTTGGGTCCAGCTGAGGTACGAGTTTGCGATCCCATTCCATTCCTTGCAATGTTATACAACAGTTAGGTAGCTGCAGACTTGCTGCAGACAAATACAACTTGATTACAACATACATTGGCGCCGGACGATATGTGCAGAGTACCACAGAATCCAGCTGCGCACACGACTAAACGACACCAGGTGCATCTGAGGCGGTCGGGTGGTATCGAAAGTCGACACCAGCTACTGTGGTCACCCACACCAGCTTTGCCTCGCCTGTGAACTGATGTTTTGGTACATCCTTCTTCTTCTTGCCTGCCAGTCCATGCAGGTCCTTGAAGTGATCCGGTGATTTGGCCGTCATGCCGCACGAGCAGCTGTACTGCACCATATGGCCCTCATAGTGGCGGCACAAGCTGGAGGCCTGTATTCTCGCCAAACAGCCCACGAATCCGCACTGGATCCGCTTTCGCGCGCGTCTGGCTCCGTGAGCTTCCTTTGCGTGCGCTTTCAGCGCCTGCAGGTCCATGTCGACAAGAACACCGCACCCCTGCCATCCGCATATAAGCTGATCCCGAGGCTGAGGTGCGGAGGCCAGCTGGGTGTGCGCGGGCTCGGGCTCGGGCTGCGCCGCCACCAATGGGTCTCCAGATTGTGAGACATTGGTTCTTTGGGGTACACCCAGGAATTTGAAGGCGTCGTCCATGGAATCAAGACACTCGTTTGGCGGCGATGAGTAAGGAGATGGAGATTGTGCTCCCGCGGAGTGCGATCGTCGCGATCCATCCGCGTGCAAGTATCCAAAGGCAGAGTCCATGCGATCGACATATGACAGCGAGGGGTAAGGAGACGAAGTCGCTGCAGAACTCGTGGCGGCAGAGTGACTGTAGACAGCACCACCGGGTTGATGCTCATAAGCCGAGGGTACATATCCGGGTTGGTGAGATGGCGAATGAGTGGTGCTCTGATGATGGAAGTACATCTCGGGTGGCCCCATATGGATCGGTGCGGTCGTCAAGGTGGGCCACCCGTTTGCAGATACGGGGCTGAGGTGGGGCGTGTTGTGGATGGATGGCTGCATCTCCCCATCACCAGAATCCCTTGCGGCGGTGGCGACGATGCAGTGGGCGCAGCCTCGGAAAGGCGGAACTTCTGACGCACTGTGATTGGCGCAGCTACGGAAAGGCGGAACATTTGATGCGCTGTGGTCCCCGAGAGCATTCCGCAGTGTGCTCCATAAATTCGGCGTCGGAGCTATATGATGAAAATGTGTCTGTGGCGCAGCGGCATTTGGATAGTGGGCGTGTCCGTAGTCGCTTTGTGGCTGCGAACCACTGGGGATAATGTTATCCTGCCAAACAGGATACCTGGGCCAGTGCTGTGGATTCCCGCGCTCTGTATCGAATTGATGCCCAACATGCCTTTCAGCAGACCACTGGACAACGGATGGTCCAGGGTCACAACCTCCTCCATAATCCTGAAGATGAGCAGAAGGGCCGGCGGCATCGAAGCCAGGAAGAGGATGCTGATGGGAATCTCTTCGCATTGTCGATGGTCTGAATGGAATGGCGTGTGAGCATGAGCGAAATGACAAGACAAGACCGAGGAAGCTTACTGGGGGGCATATGTTGACTGTGATGCAGAAGGGTATATGCTCGGATATGTATGATACATGTTGAGTGGTTGAGATGCGGGGAGAATGGTCGGCGAGTGATGGTATTGAGGCTATGTTTTCTTGCCAAGGTGAGGGGGAGAAGCAAGAGCGAAAAACATAAACGCCAACTAAGAACGTGTTCAGTCCGAATGCCTAGTTATTTGGTTCCGTTTGAACGCCGCTGGTGGCACAGACATGATTACAATGCGCAATGTTTGTCTTCGCCGCCAAGCGCGCTCTGAACACATGCCAAGGTTCTTTCTGACAACGCCCACACAAAGCGAAGATCCACCTGGGCCTTGACCTCGAAAATTCAAAGCTGGCTGCAGCTAGAGTGGGCCATATACTGCGTTGAGGGCGACGTATACAATACGTCCGCAGTGCCGCCTGTGGATGTTCGTTCGTCATTAATAATTGTGATTCAGACACAATTCCTCACCTTCGCAATATCCCTACGCCGTTATTCTGTCCCAGATATAGATGGGTGACACGGAAATTCAACTGGTCAGGATTTCCCAGCCATTCAATCTTCGAACGACCACCGCAAGCCTTTGTTTAAACCCTAGGCGAACGTATTGCGCCTCTGCCATTGCAGCAAGGCCACTGATGGGCGCTGTAAACATCGAGGGAGACCACAAGTGTGGGTGCCGAGTCGCTTTGTCTTGCATGCCACCGTACCGATATCCTATCTTCGAGCTGGGGGTTTGGGTCCCGCCATTGAGGCTTCCTCCATCCCCTTGATCGAAAGCTTTTCGAAATGCCAAAATTGGCAACCGCTTCAAACTCAGCAACGGCTTTTGAGAGTTGGCATAGATGAAAGGAATCCTCCCAGACTAGTGCATCGATAGCCTGCCAAAGAGGTCCCTCTGCCGGCCTACCGACCACCAAGCCTCCTGGCTTGCATCCCTTCAAGCAATGGTACGACGAGCTCGTCGATATTACGGGTATGCATTTAACTAAAGCGCTGGTCGAAATAGCAATGACCTGCGTGTTATTGGCACATCCACCAAGCGGCAGGGTCGCATTCACCCTACCGCCAGATTCATGCTCCCGAAAATCGTTCGTGGGGCCCAGTCCCTTAGGGAATGGTCATTCCTGTGCCATGGTGAGTTCAATGTCTATATGGATTAGATTTCATCTACCTTCTGGGAATATACATCACGCTGCACCAGCTGAAAGGAGCTCAACAAAGCGCGGGCGGTCGCCTGATAATAAGGGGGCGGTCTGGCCCTTATCTTGGGGGTCGCGTACGCGGACGAATAGGAGGGGACCATACTCCAGAAATGTTCGAAAGTGATAAGGGTCTTCCCCGGGTGATGCGCGTGTATAATCTGAAGGTCAGTCAGCTCGATATTTTCCAACTGTGTTCAGCAGTCAAGTACCTCTCCAACTTCGACACTTGTACCCCCAGACCTCATCTCGGCCACTCCCCCATCGGCAATCACAAATAGTGTCCTGCCCTTTCAGCGGTACAGTGTCGAAATATCCAAAGCGATGCCGTATGTGCCCGCCCGAGGCAGCACCGTCGGATTCTCAACTCGCTCGCTGCTTTTTACACTGAAGGGTAATAATGGTACGTGCTGAGATGATTTCTACGCGCAGAAAAGAGAGGTTGCATACCTCGAAGTTCCTATGTTCTGATATATGCTTCAGCAACGACGCGACTCCCATCGTCCCAAGCACCCGCTCAAATCACGGATCTCCGACATGCGCATTTTGCTGCAAGGTTGTTGCGTCAACAACGCTTCAGTTAAAGTGCTTCGGTCCGCTGGTAAACCGCCGGGCAGGTTATTCGAGGCTCGAGCTGGATAGTATCGCAGTCCTTCTGTTTGGATGCATGTCTGTCTCCAAGAGATCTGGTGCAAAACAACCGCGGAATCAAAGCCTCGCCTCTGAAGCACTTCGGCAAATGGCAGAAAGTCCCCCTGGTATTGCTCTAGGAGGGTGAATGAGCTTATATGCGTCGAATAAGGCAGGAGGTCGATGGGCGGTGGGAGGCGGGAACAAAACAGCAGGCCACAGCGGCCGGTCCGTTCGATTGGGACTTCCGTCTATCCTTCCCGCTCACCATCACAGTCCAATCAATCTCTCCAAACTCGGTTTCTTCAAGCTCGCATTGATAGCATACAGAGTTGAAAGCAGAACACGCAAATTGAATCAAATTCACTTCACAATTCCACCAAACATCTTTCTCACCGATGCCTTGCCTCTGATTCCAGTGCTTTCCAAAGTATGTTGCTCTGTCGTCAAACCCCGGGATGTTGGTCTGGAATCACAGCAAAGCACCACCCACTATGTCCTCAAAGCCAAGGATGATAAACAGTATCATCCGAGTGGTAGATCTGCCTGTCCACAAAAGCAAGGCTTTGACCTCGCGATTGCTGCGACACACGCATCAAGGCAACTCTCTGAGACACAGTCTTATGTACGTCGTCTTTCCCGGTCCGAAATTCATAATTCCCCATGCACAGTGGTCGCCCCTTTATACACACCATCGACATCACGTCCGTCGGTGAGAATCAACATCTTGCGGTTGGCCGTACCAACACGGAAGACGACGACGTGACGCAGCTTGCTCAAGCGCAAATCGCCATCTCTCTGTTCTTTTTCTCATCTCTCGTTACTTTTTCAAGCCTTGACCGTCGACCGAGGATACCATTAAGCCCGCAGGTCCAGCTTGGCCTTGCGTTCCCACTGACCGGAATTATGACTCGATGAGTTTTGTCACGCTCTACTTTACTTTGCTGATATTTGGGTCTATCGAGAATGTGCTTGGACTATCTACGCGAAGCACAAAGTCATGGCCTGTCGAGGCGTTCTGGAGAGGAGTCGTCTCGCCGCATAGTAAGGTCGAGAAGACAGAGTCAAAGTTTAAAGTAGGAATGGACATTTTTTCCCTAGCAAGAACAATCCAAATATAATCAACTTGGGACATATCTGCTCAGCACAATTCAAGGCGAAACAGAGAACGTTGGGCCCGGGAGAATGTGTTTACATAAGTTGTGCGCTGTGGTGGTGTTTCAATTTTCAAATTCATGTTTCGACTCTCGCGTGAACTCCCTAATGTAGCCTAATATTGTGACAAATCAACGGAAGCACATTGTCACTGTCACGGTCAATCCGTCAGAATCAGGCCCGGTATCCCTTCATAACTTCTTGATGGCGGCTTGCTGTAGGAAACCTCTTTCCCCCCACACTTTTCTGACTTGCCTGTTGTCTCTGGAGGCAAGCCCGCCAGGGTGAATGGAACTGGCCTTAGTCTTGCGGGACTCAGATGAGATTCAGACACATGCGATAGAGCAATTGTTGCAGACGCGAATCGCAACGTATATTGCATTTGGTGTTTTGACGGTACGCTGTCCTCACATTGATTCAAAGACCTCCTAGAACTCAACCCACCCTAGGCTGCGACTTGGGACTGGATTCTTGCCCTGGCGGAGGAATGTCAAATAGTCAAGCGACGTGGCGGAGGACGAAATCTCGCTACTCTTGCTTATTTTCTGGCACGGGCTAGCTCTGTGATACTGTGCGTTTTGACTTTGATATTTTATATAGGAGTTCCGCCAGGTAGGCTTCGTCTGTCCGCATGATATTACATACATACTCATCTGAATCGCAGGCAAAAACAGTTGCTCAGCCATATTCAATGGGATTAGCGCGATGGTTGTATTAGGGAATGCCGCCAAAGCATATATCTTTTTTCTTCGCGTCCGCGCAGTCTATTTCAATTCAAAGCTGGTCACTGCGTTTGTTGGAGTGGGGTCTTTCGTGATGGTGTGCGCGCGGATGACGATAGGCCTGTGGGTACAATCATCTGTGAGTACAACTCAAGGAAAACTGTCGCACTCAGTCAACTGACATGTAAACCTCAGCCCTTGGGACAGACCGGTTACTGTACTGTAACCTCAATAGGTTCTCTCCCCATCATTTCCCTGTGGTTGAATGTCGTATATGATACCTGCATCTTTATCTTGACTTCTGTCCGACTAACTTCCTACTCGGCAACGACAACTGCCCCTGGGAGGTTATATCATATCCGCGGATACGGCCTTCCTCACACGATGCGTACCCTTCTCCAGGATGGCCAACTCTACTACTTGTACGTCCCAGTCCTCCTTGATGCTGCGTTTCGCAATTCTAACAGGGATGTCTTTAGCATCACTATCGTCTCCGTTCTTTCAGCGGCCGTCGTTGCTCTTTTACCTGTCGGTATAATATATAAAGCGGCCTTCACAGTACCAGCAGTCGTCACGGAGACCATCATGACCTGCAAAGTGTTCCGTGCCATGCTTATCCGCTCGCTGAGCATCAACCAGAACGTGTCCGTGGCCCCAACGGAGTCACACCTAAATGACACTGAAATGGGGCTTGTCACGTCTGTGGACCTTCAAAACCGGCTGACATGCATTGAGCGAGATGAAGTCTAGTGGACATCGTCTGGTCGCTGGAACCCTCAGGTGGGTTTTATCTCCCACCTACTCTTACACTCGCAAGACTGATGATCGATTAGTTTGGCAACTGCAAAACCTACATGGCACCCCTATTGTGCCAATGAGCTGCGAGCACCTGCTGGCTAATCTCATCTCGCTCCCCCTCCATGGCGATCTGCCGCAGCGTTCCAATGAACAACAGTAGAGGCCCCGGCATTGGCAGGCCTAGTAGAAGCAAATTTCCTTGGAATTGAAGCCTCTTGGTCCGGTCGATAAGGTCGTGAGACACGCACTCAGATCAGGGGCAGATATGGGCATGGCGTTGAAGAATTGCGAACTTGAATCGTAACGGCGTATGAACCTCGATCACAGATTTGTCAACCTCTTATAATCCTACGTTGTAAGTAAGTATTGCATTACATTCCAAAAGTAGATGTAGATTACTTGATAAAATGTTATGAGGCCTTACGCACTATTTATAAAGGCTCGGAAATTTCAAGACGCTCGCCATGCGCATAATTATAATTAATTGGGAAAGGTCGAGGATGAGTGGATAAAAAAAGGCGTGGTTTATTGATTTTGTGGCTGAATGCGAATTGCAATATTCACGTCAAATCAAACTTAGACTTGTAGTCAACTTTGAGGCAACTCGTAGCGAATTCACGATGTGTAGCTCATCCTTTCGCACGAGCACAGACTTCAGTGTCACTCACCGCTTCAGGGCTACGCCCTGCCATGCCGATTAAGTTTAACTGCGGAGACATGGTCGACTTCGATGTTTCAGTGAGCGCCCGTCCGTTGTTATACCGACCTAGGTCCTAAAAGTTTATCCCCCCGATATATCAAATCAGGTCCGCTAAGCTATGTAGTGACTATGAAGATTACTCATGGCTCGATTCATTTGCCCCCCTTCTCCCCACTCTTCGCTGACTTGCCTGTGAGCTCCGACGGGAAAGCGCGCGACGTTGGATGTCAGACTTAGCTCTGATAGGGAAATTGCTGCAGACGCAAACCGCGACATACCTTACCTTGGGCACATTGACGGTATGCTTAGCTTCACATTACTAGCCTTCTTAGAACTCAGTGCGCCTTGCAATTAGGCTGCGACGTGGGACTGGACTCTTGCCCTGGCTGAGGAACATCGAATAGTCAAAAGATGTGGACTAAGCTTCGCTATTCTTGCCTACTTTCTGGCGCGGACTAGCGCCGTGATGCTGTGCGTTTTGACCTTGATCTTTTATACGGGAGTTCCTCCAGGTAAGCTTCGTCTATGTGCATGATATTCCGCATATACTCATTTGACTGTTATGAATGTTTGTATGTAGGCGAGAATAGCTGCTCAGCCGTATTTGGTGGAATCGGTGGTATGATTGTGCGTATTTTCTTTTATTGTTGTGGATATCAAATCTGATAGTGTTCGATTGCAGGTAATAGGGAATGCTTCCAAAGGATATCTCTTTCTTCTTCGCGTCCGTGCAGTATATGGAAAGTCGCTGCTCGTCACGCTATGCGTTGGAGTGGGGTGGCTTCTCATGGTGGGCAGCCGGTTCACTGTCGCGCTGCTGGTACATACTACTGTGAGTCTAGCACGGCCGATATCATTATACTCTTTCAGCTCATATGTAAACCTCACCCGCAGCCCTTGGGACATACCGGTTACTGCGCCGTAACCGCAATAGGATCCCTCCCTACCATTTCTCTATGGTTGAATTTCGCATACGATACCTGCACCTTCATCTCTATCTCCGTCCGCCTAGCCTCCTATACGACAACGACAGCCGCACCTTGGATTTTAACTTTTGTCCGTGGATATGGCCTTCCTCCTACCATGCGTCGCCTTCTCCAAGAGGGGCAACTTTATTACCTGTACGTCCCAGTCTTCGTTACCGTACTTCCCATTTTTGAAGGCAACGTCTTTAGCACCAATCTCGTTGCCATATTTTCTGCAGCAATTATTGCTATGTCACCTGTCGGTCCGATTTATCAAGCGATCTTTACTGTGCCGGCCACCGTCACGGAGACCATCATGACTTGCAAAGTGTTTCGTGCGATGGTTCTGCGCTCGTTCGACTTTCATGACCAGAACATTACCTCCAGGGACTCAGGGGGAACTATGATTGAGCTTTGCGTGTCCTTGGACTTGGAACGTCTTCAGGCACAGATGACGGGCATCGAACGAGAGCAAGTCTAGCTAGCAGTGGACCTCGCTATCTGGTTGCTTGAAATCGTAATGTAAGTTTTATATCGTTCCTATGTATACAATCGCGAGACTGATCATCGACATTTCTTAGAAGCTGCAGAGCCCACATGGCCCCTAATGCGACCTGTGGATAGCATATATTGGGCTGATTACCAGCTTACTAGGTCTTCTTTGCACAAGCACAGACTTCAGCGCTTCAGGACCATGGGTATATTCCGATTAATTGCAGCGAAAGATACAGTTGACTTCGACGGAGTTCAGTGAGCGACCAGTGTACAAAGGCGCTTAGCTTGAATTGGCAACACTCCCACTAGCTTGCGCGCTGACGCTCAAAGTACACGGGCCCCTTTGTGCCACATTACCGCCACATCGTTGGTTATCCATATTATCGCATTTGTATCGCATATCTATAATGTATTTAGCGCCAACTTATTATCAATGTACATTGTAAGTCTTGCTACGCGTTGTGATTGATGCCAGGGGTTCATTTTTGACCGCTAAATTTGCATTAACCCCGTTTGAAAGGGTTTTCGAAGCATGGTTCTCTGGTAACACCATCAAAACACAATTACCCGCATCATGAACCGATTTTCATGTTGTGAAAAGTCCGGCTAATTTACCTGGCGAGATATCAGAACAAACATAACCAGGCTGAAGCCTAATAATGAACGACTCAAAATTCAGTCCATCGGCGCCGGCAATGGGGCCTTGAATTTAATATCTCATCATCTAAGCGGCTAGTCAGAGTGGAATGTAACGGCGCAAAGTACATAGGATTGACATGACAGGCTTGCCATCTACATATCTACCAACAACCATGCCTTACGGAAACCAAGCAGCGGAAATGTTCAGATTGACGCCGCAAGCAGACGTTCATGAGGCCGGTGCTGGCCGGTGGAGCATCCGGTCCCCCGGTATGTTATTAATATTGCTGCTCCCCAAGTAGGGCGTCCAGCACCAGTGACCACACTCGTGTTGCATCGAAGTGGTCTGACGATTTACATTAATCAGCTGTATCTCGCCAATCAATCAAAATTACGTCGGCTAGGCTTTGGCTGAGCAATGCTATGGTGTCTGGAAGGGGGGGTCGACGGATAATTCTATTTTGAAACCCTGCGGCTAGAAAACAACCCCAAGTTTCGCGTCAGTAGAAATCCTTTCCGATAACCCGGGCTAACACCGAACCTTTTCCCTACCGCGCCACCGCTGCAGCAATTCCTCTCGATCTCCACAAAACGGCAGCCAAGGGACATTTTAACGGTATGAAGATTGTATCTAATGCATTGATAAACTTCTCAGAGCGTTTTTGGGGTCTGCGCTAGATCCTAAACGCACTTGAGAGATCATTTGTACAAAAATATCTCCATAATTGTAATTTTACCCTCCTCCAAGGCATGACAAGGGCTATAGACGTCGGGAAACAATATGAGGTTGCGGAATATGAATTAAAGCGGTCTTTCTCTATATGCTAAGGGCTCTTGAGTCTTATAGAGCTTGTGCGAGGCTGTAAGAACATCATCTAGGTTCCATACATCCCACGTCGAATGCAAAGAGTATAACAATATGCTGATACTACCATCATGTTGTACAATGTAATTTCTGTGGCTTCTGAACGCTCCTCGCCTGCCATGTAGAGGTCGAGAAATTTGCTGCAGCGGTGGCACCATCATGCCATAGCGGCGTTGTAGCAGGGCAGGGCAAAGGATCCGGTGCTAGCCCAAGAAACCGTGACCGTAAAGGATTTCGGCTGACGGGGTTCTTTTCTAGCCGCAGGGTTTCTAAATAGAATTATCCAGTCGACCCCCCTTCCAGATGAAAATCAAGAAGAGGAGTGTTTACAGAACGTCCGAGTCTCGGAGCTTGAATTCATCGTTGTAAAACCTTGCGGGAAGTCCGAGTCACAGTGTTGAGTGCCCTGTTGCAGTTCTTTTCGGACTAGCTCAAGATTAAAACCTTGGCACCGCCGTTGATCCTGATTTGGGATGCTCGACGCTGGTCGACGGTGCTGACTCTTCTCTATGATTTCCTCCACTCAGAGCTTCGCAGTATCGAAAGTCCGAGTATATTCCTTATATCTGGGAGCTGAAAACAAACACACTGGGCAAAAAGTGAAGGAGTTGGATTGCGAGTGAAAGCTGGTGTGGCGTAGGCTCGACACTAAAATAGGGGCTCTAACATGATACCGTCGCTAGGGATATCGTGAACTCGTGAACTCGTGAACCCTGAACCGACTAAAATTGAGTATGCCTACTGTGACTAAGGGAAGTAAATACTCCCTTGCTTGAAGGCTTGATCCATTTACCCCACCCTCTTCTCCACCCCCACTTTACGCTGACTTGACCGTGAGCTCTGACAGGAAGGACGCGACCTGGATGTCAGGCTCGGCTGTGATAGAGCAATTGTTGCAGACGCAAACCGCGACATACATTACCTTCGGCACATTGACGGTACGCTAGCTTCACATTACTAGCCTTCCTACAACTCAGCGCGCCTTGCAATTAGGCTGCGACGTGGGACTGGGCTCTTGCCCTCGCCGAGGAACATCGAATAATCAAAAGATGTGGACCAAGCTTCGCCGTTATTGCCTACTTTCTGACGCGGACTAGCGCCGTGATGCTGTGCGTTTTGACCTTGATCTTTTATACGGGAGTTCCTCCAGGTAAGCTTCGTCTATACGCATGATATTTCGCATATACTCATTTGACTGTTGAAAATGATTGTATGTAGGCGAAAACAGCTGCTCAGCCGTATTTGGTGGAATGGGCGGCATGGTCGTGCGTATTCTCTTTGAGGGTTGCGGATATCAAGCCTAATAGTGTTCGATTGCAGGTCATAGGAAGTGCTTGTAAAGGCTATCTCTTCCTTCTTCGCGTCCGTGCAGTATATGGAAAATCGCTGCCAGTCACGCTGTGTGTTGGAGCGGGGTGGCTTCTCGTGGTGGGGAGCCGGCTCACTATCGCGCTGCTGATACATACTACTGTGAGTCTAACACAGCCGATATCGTTGCACTCGTCCAGCTTATATGTAAACCTCACCCGCAGCCCTTGGGACACACCGGTTACTGCATCGTAACCGGAATGGGATCCCTCCCTATCATTTCCATTTCCCTGTGGTTGAATTTCGCATATGATACCTGCATCTTCATCTCCATCTCTGTCCGTCTAACCTCCTACACGACAACGACAGCCGGACCTTGGATTTTAACTTTTGTCCGCGGGTACGGCCTTCCTCGTACGATGCGTCACCTTCTCCAAGGTGGACAAATTTACTACTTGTACGTCCGTCCCAGTCTTCCTTTCTGTGCTTCGCAGTTTCAAAGGCAATGTCTTTAGCACCAATCTCGTCGCCACCCTTTTAGCAGCCATCATTGCTATGTCACCTGTCGGTCCGATTTATCAAGCGATCTTTACTGTGCCGGCCACCGTCACGGAGACCATCATGACTTGCAAAGTATTTCGCGCGATGTTTCTGCGCTCGTTCGAGGTCCATGACCAGAACATTACTTCTGGGTACTCAGCAGGGGCATGCACACACAAGGAAGGAACTGCAATTGAGCTTAGCATGCCCTTAGACTTGGAACATCTTCAGACTCGCACGGCGTCGGGTATCGAGCGAGAGCAAGTCTAACTAGAAGTGGGCCTCGCCATCTGGTCGCTGGAAATCATAATGTAGGTTTTATAAACTTGCTGCTCAAACAATGATCGCGAGACTGATTGTCGACATTTCTTAGAAGCTGCAGAGTCCACATGGTCCCCACTGTGACCTGTGGGTTATATTGGGCTAATTACCTGCTTACCAGCTCCTCCCGCTCAAACTCTATTGCGGCGGATGCGGCAAATCTGCCTCGGTGTCCGACTGAACATCAGTGCGGTTTTTGACCCCATTTCTTGTGCCAAGATTGCCAGGTCCAGTTGGGGCACATTTGGGGAACTACGGCCTCGTCAGGAAGGTTGTGGCCCGGGGCATGCACACGCAGACCGGGTATGGCGTCGATCCACTCCAAGAGAACTCCGTAAAACATAATTGTAGCATATAAATGATATGACATTACTATGGACATTAATATTGGCGATACTCAGTAAGCAACTGATAAAAGCCAGGATTCCTGAACTATGATCAGCGCTCAGGGGCCTCGAGCACAGGCGTCTATCCACAACCGCACGTAATAGGTGACTGCGATGGCCCATCCAGCTGATCATTCTGGGTACATCGCTATCCCCTCTGCTCCATCTTCCTCGTCTCTTCGCAAAGCAAGCCCTGGAGTAACCCTCCACCCCGACAATACCTACACGTACGCCTATGGCCCGCCCGGTCTTCCCGGCCTCGCGCACAACGGCTTCGCGCTTTGTTGCGCAGTGTTTGCGAGCATTGGCGGCTTGACGTTTGGATATGACCAAGGTGAGACAACCCACAATCTACCCGTGTATGTGGTCGGTGAAAATCGTGCTGACTTGGTGGGACAAGGTGTGATCGCAAATGTGTTGGTGATGAAGGACTTCGCTGAGCGCTTTCCCATCGGGCCATGGGAGAAGGGCCTTATGAGTGCGTCCTCTTTTGCTGTATTCTGTGAATTTACTTTGTGCTGATGCCATGTTTTCTGGATAGCGGCGGTTCTGGAGCTCGGTGCACTCTTCGGCGCGCTGTCAGCTGGGGTGCTCGCGGACCGCTATTCGCGCCGACACTCTATCTTCATCGCATGCTGTGCGTATCATTGATGTATGCCCGAGGGAATGAAATAATGACCGCATGGTGAACAGTGATATTCTGCGTGGGCTCGGCGATGCAGTGCGCAGCGCACTCCCTTGGGCACCTAATCGCGGGGCGCGCGATTGGCGGGGTTGGGGTTGGTGCGCTTAGGTGAGACTATTTGCCTTTGCCTTACTCCCCCTCCTACAAATATGATCCCCCTCTTTGTCCCCGTCTTCTTTACCCCCTCCTTCCTCCCTGATTCCCTTACATTCCCTTAATCCTTACATACCCCTACTCGCTTCGTTCCCTGACCCCCTGGTCCCCTATTACGATCCCACTTATAAGCTCTGTCTGTCTAAAATCCACAATGCGATGAAGCTAACCCTATATACAGCATGCTCTCCCCCCTGTATATGGCGGAGATCGCGCCACCGGAGGTGCGTGGCTCGCTCATGGCGCTCGAGCAACTGGCCATCGTTCTTGGCGTCGTCCTCGGTTTCTGGACTGGATTTGGGACGCGGGAGAGTGAGTAGTGTCTTTGGTTTCGCTCTGTGCACTTTCTCTGTTTCCCGTCGCCCATTTGTCCCCCTAGTTCCGGCACTTCTGCATTCTCCGCTTACACTTGCTGCGCTTTAGCGTTAAGTTCCGCTGTTGATTCTACAATCCCTCTGCCATCCCCTCTTCACCACCTATTGTTACCCTTTTTGTCATTCGCTCTAGCTTTCGTACCCCGTCCTTTCTCCTTGCCAGTGTACTCTCCTTACCGCTGTTTCACCATTCAATACTGCCCATCTCCATCTCCTCCTTCTATATATCTCCCCTTATTTTTGTCCACCCTCGATTTTACCTGAACTAACATACATATGCCCTGCAGTCCCCTCCTCCCTATCCTGGCGCCTACCCCTCGGGCTACAGCTCCTCCCCGGCGCGCTGGTGAGTGTAGTCCTTCTCTGCGAGTTGCTCATGTTCCTAATCATCAAATTTCTTTCTCGCAGCTACTTGGTGGCTGCTTGCTTCTACCACCCTCGCCGCGCTTGCTTGTCTTGCACGGGCGTGATGCAGAAGCTCGCACAGCGCTGGCACGGCTGAGGGGGCGGGAAGAGGCGGATGGGATCTTGCAGGTTCGTTACCCCCTCCTCTTCCCCCCGCTGCCTCACCTTCGAATTTCCGTATCGCCGGTGCTAACCAGACCCCGCTCTCCAGATCGAGCTCCTCGAAATGCGCATCGAAGTTGCGCTCATCCACCGCGCCGCACACCTCGACGCCCGCACCCGTCTGCACGCCGATACCGGAATGCAGAGCGAAGCGCGGGCGTGGGCACGTCTATGGAGTCCCGAGTACCGCGCCAGGACGGCGGTGGGAGTTGGGATGATGTTCTTCCAGCGTAAGTGATGGCGTTGACTGGCTGTGACTTTTTCTGCTGGTGCTTTGGTTTCCCTCACCTTGTTTCCCCCTGATCTCTTCTCCTCTCCCCGTCCCCTCTCCTCCTAATTTCCTCTGTCTGTTCGTTTCGCATCGCTCTCTCATTTTCTCTTCCCTGCCTTATTCTCCCCGTTCCCCCCCCTAAAACAGAAAGCTAACACTCACGCCCTCATAGAATGGAGCGGTATCAACGCGCTGCTTTATTACGGCCCCACACTCGTCGCCGCCCTAGGCATCGGCTCTTCGGGTGCAGCCGGTGGAGGCGAGGGCGAAAGCGCAGGTCTAATGGTGAGCGGGGGCATCGGGATCGTCCAGCTGCTCGCTGTGGGGCCTGCGATTGTGTGGATTGATTCGTTGGGTGTGTTTTGCGCTTCTTTCGTCTTTCGTCTTTTGTCTTTCCTTTCCCACATTTGCTTCCATCTTCCCCTTCCGTCGTTTCTACTACAAAATACACCAAGACAAGAACTGACTAGCTTTGGATAGGACGCAGACCGCTGCTGCGGGGCGGGAGCATAGCGATGGCGCTAGCACACGCGCTTGTTGCCGTGCTAGTGTTCCTCTACGAGGGGCAGTGGGCAGCTCACCGAGTAGGCGGCTGGGTGGCTGTTGGGTAGGTCTTTTGTTCTACACAGCGCCTTCTTACTTTACCTCTGTAGATTGACGCTGACTAGGGGTTGACTTTGACTTCTCAGATGCTTGTACGCGTTCACAGCAGCGTATGGTGTGAGCTACGGCCCCATTGGCTGGGTCCTCCCCAGCGAGGTGTTCCCGCTCTCGGTGCGCAGCAAGGGTGTTGCGCTGTCCACGGCGTCGAATTGGGTTAACAACTGTGAGTCCCCCCATCCCCCCCTTCCCTCCTTTGCTGATTTTGATTTGCAGTTATAATCGGCTTGATAACGCCTGCACTGATGGAGTGGTCTGCACCGTGAGTTCTTCGGCCCCGAAAACATAAGTGTATCGGCAGCTAACAGTGACGGGCTAGTGCAACGTTTGCTGTATTTGCGGTGGCATGCAGTGCGGCGTACGTCTGGGCGACGTACTTTGTCCCTGAGACGGCGGGCGTCTCGCTCGAAGAGATAGATGCGGTGTTCAGGAGCGAGGCGGGAAGGAGGGATGCGGAGATTAAAGCTGAGGTACGTGTTCTTGTTCTTGCGCATTCGGTGTACATTTGGGTGGGGGCTGACTTGTGTACGGGTAGCTCGAGCATGAGATGCGACTGCTGGAGCTCGTGAGGAGTGTAGCTGGTGTGGGCGATGAGGAGGATTAGGTTGATTGGCCGTCGATGGCATTCATGGTTGACATTTACAAGTTATTTCATCCAAAGATCTAGGTGGGGCGCATAATCGCTTGTGTACTCAGCGCTGGAATACAATCAATTTTTGTTGGAAAACATCTAGACTCTATGCGTGGTGTCTCGGGAGTTGCTCGGGAGTCGGAATTGGCAGAGTCTAGAGCGGGACTCTGTTGGCACTGCCACCCGTCGCTGGGTTATTACTCCGCATATATTCTTTCACTCCTTACTTTTTTACTCTTACCATCCGCCAGGATTCGACAGGCGAACACTACCCATCAAGCTATCGAGAAGTTCTCGTCCACGCTCAGATCAGGAAAACGTCCACTAAACCTTTGCCAGCCACCTTCTTAAAGATCGATCACTGCGATGGTCGTATCCACCACACCCCCTCATCTCAGCTTCGTCGAGTCCACCGTCGCTCGCGCGTATACCACCTATCCCCAACCTCTGCGCGAGCGCGTGAACAACACCCTCCAACTCAACCTGGGCTCCGTAGACTTGTGTTTGATTGCGCCAAAGGGTCCCCTCGGGCCCAGGGCTGGCAACTTGCCTAGGAGGCGGAAACCTGGACAGAAAGCAGATAAGACGATGAAGTATTTGTCTTTACTTCTCTCCCCAGAGCTCGTAGTCGAGGACGGTTTTTTTGGGCGGCCATAGTTGTCGTGAGTTGATCAAAATTTAAATCAACTAACAATTCGAAGTCGTCGTCCGGAGATCTCCTAATTACATACCTTGTATACCTATCTATGTACTACCTGCAACATACCATTCGCTTTTCAACTACTCTGTACCTCGCGATCAACGTTTATCTCAATCTAACCTGATAACATGTTTGAATGCAAGCTTGCTCAGTACAATGTGACCGAAATCATCATGAAAAACATATTGTGAAGGGAGGGACAATATAATGTTCTCGATCCCGTGTTGCTCTACAAAAACCTCGTAGATTTGGGCCGATATCTTAAGATATCATTGTCTTTCCATTTCAAATATTTCTCGCGAACGGAAACAGTGATCAGTACCCGCAGTGGTAGCGGTACTGTGTTCGCACATGCAAAAGATGGGACAGGTGAATAGGGGTGAAATATCCGGTTGTGAGTCCCGTGCAGGCCGAGGCACACGCTGCTGTCAAGAGCCAACTGCCACTAAGTAACCTCGCGGTCCGCGTCGTTTCCTCCCTCTATCATCTAACATGGCTGACATTCTGGTACTTGGTGCTACTGGTGAGCAATCTCGGTTTGAGAAAATGAGTTGCACTTATAAGAAAGTCCAGGATTTACCGGCCACTTGATTACGCGTTACCTGTACGCGCACCCTGACCGCGGACAGAAGTTTACGTTCGCAGTCGGTGCCCGGTCAAAGTCGAAACTCAACGAGCTCGTCTCCGAGCTCTCCTTGGATAGCTCTGTGGAGACTATTGTTGTCGATGTCATGAAACCAGAGCAAATTGAGGCGGCGGTGAAGAAGGTGAAAGTGGTCATCAACACGGTTGGCCCTTACTGGACGTGGGGCACCCCTGTTGTCAGGTGAGTCTTGCAAATTCGCTCGGGATCCTTTTCTGACTCTATGCAATAGGGCCTGCGTGCGCAACGGGGTACACTATGTCGATCTTACGGGCGAACCCTATTGGATACGTGACATCATCTCCAAGTGAGTCTTTCGGCTGAGGCCAAGCCTGCATCATACCAAAACCCTGCGCAGATTCGACTATGTCGCAACACAGACTGGTTCAATAGTCATTCCATCTTCGGGTTTTGACTCTATCCCATCTGACACCGTCGTCTTCCTCGCGAACAAGACATTCAAGGAGGCCGTCGGCCCAGACACCGCCATCGAAAATTCGACCACTGCTGTTAAACTCAAAGGTGGCATCTCCGGTGGAACACTCAGCACTTTTTTCACGGCTTTTAATGCGCCCAGGGATGTGCGGAGACGGGCCACCTGGGACTATGCGCTCAGCCCAGGTTCGTGGCTGATGAACCTCATCAGTCAACATTCATCTCACATTCAACAGTCAAAGGCCTCAACTATCCTCGAATGAAGCTTCTATACTCTCTTCCTATCAAAAACATTGTGGGATCATTCTTCTTCATGGCACCCACAAATAGGCAAATTGTCCAAAGAACCTGGGGTCTGCAGGAATTGGAAGAGCGCGCTCTGTCTTTGAGGGGTGGGGTGGATCTTGCGGAGCAGAAGCGCCTGACCTATGGGCCCCACCTCAGATATGACGAGTTCATTGCAATGCCTAATCGTATCATCGCTGCTGCGTTCAGCTTCATATTCTTCCTCACTTTCGGCGCCCTCGCTAAAATCAGCCCGGTATGCAAATAATCTCACCCAGCATTCTGCAATGTGCTCATACCCTTCGCAGCTCCGCTGGCTGATGAAGAAGCTGGTGACTCAGCCAGGTTCTGGCCCATCGGATGACACTATGACGAACGGCTGGTTCAAGTACACGAACATCTCATCTTCCGTGCCTACCGTCTCTTCTCCCAGGAAATACGTCGAAACTGTGATGAGCGGCAAGGGCGATCCGGGTTATCTCGGGACAGCAGGTTAGTGCCTTTTTGCATCACGATGGCCTTGATTAACGTGACGGTATGCAGTAATGATTTCCGAGTCTGCCCTCTCAATCCTCCTGGACTACGATAAGCTCCCCGCGTTGGGCCGCAGAGGTGGTGTCCTCACCCCAATGTCCGCTCTCGGGGATGTGCTCATTAACCGGCTGACGGATACCGGTCGTTTCACATTTACCAGTGAACTCGTCGACGAGGAGGTGAAAAAGACGCGATAAACGGCTGCCAGCTTCTTTTGCTATATTTATCGTTTTCAGTTCTCCCAGTATATCTATATAAGTAATTGGCTTTCGGTGAAATACGTTGGTTTGTTGTGCTCCTTCCAACTTCGCATATAAATGAACAAGGGCCCGTCGACTGTCAATGTGTGAGTCCATGGGAATAGGCTCATTTCAGGCGATGAGTCTCTTATTGGTCGATACACCTTGATCTTGGGTGGGTGAGTTGTACTCAAAAACTCGAAAGGCAAACGATATGCGTTCAAAGATTGATGAGAATTCCCAAGGTACAATAGAACCAGGTAGAGTACGAATGGTTTTTGAATCATTGACCGCCTTCAATTTGAATTACTTGAGGTCGGATTGGTGCGTATCAAGAATCGGTCCAGTGGGTCAGCTGGGTCAAGTGTACCAACGTCATTGCCGGTCATAAAGTCAACAACCCGTCGACTGTCGGTGCACCAATCCATAAAGTTAGGGTCGGTTAGGGAAAGGAGAGTCGAATCAGCGATGCCAGTCGTCATAAGTTCGTCGACCAGAGCTTTATCAGCTGTCTCGGAAATCAATATCCCAGGCGTTGTAAACCAGCTAAGATCTTCCGCTGTCGGATGTTGCTGCGGCGGTGTGGCGTTGAGAGAAGACCGATCATGGGGAAATGGCTCGGCGTTGCGTGGTTGACTCTGCGGGGCGCTGTATGCGTTTGAATGTTTGTTGTTGGATTTTCTAGGCATATGTCGTCTCTGCTCGACTGGCACTGACGGATACGCAATCTGACCCTCGCATCGCCCACATTTGCTGCACCGCGGTTTTCTGTCACCGTACCGAGTCGTTTCCGCTGAACCCAGATAAACTATTAGTTCCCCATCGGACTAGAGCCAACGTCAAAAAGCCCACCTCTGCAGTAGCTGCACACTGTAGTGGTTGAAAGTGACTAATAATGTGCAAGATGTTTTGTTGTTGTTCCTTCCTCGGTCCCTCTGCGACGTGTGTTTGGGCGCTGGACATCAAGCGGGGCCATGAGGTGCATGGTCCTAGACGAAGAACCTAAGTCAGGCGCAGCAACCTTGGAGGCGGTGTCGGATTCGTAGTTGGTCCGAACATCCAGAATACCGACGGCTGCGTGAAAATCGCCCTTCGCGACAAGGGGCGGCGGCGTTTGGGGAGAGGCAAGAATTTGGTGGCGACCCTGAAGAGCATTATTGAGCAAGTAAGCACTATAGACGGATCGAGTGTAAAACACACATTTTGTAGCCAGAGTCTCTTCCCGCGCATGGCTGCTTTTCCTCCCCCATGCTTGTATACGCATGGTCCGAATGACTTGAAAGAGGTTGCGGCGACCGTTCCAGATGATACGCCGGGGCCGGCGACCATATCCCGTAGGTATCTTGGCGCGGAGATTGACATGGAGTCGCGCTCGGAGTCGTCGGGTTGCTCGATATTTGCAGAGGCGAGCTGGTCCTGGGAGGTGGGGAACTTCTTGGAAGAGAACTGGAGCGCATACATTTATTGAAATCGGTGTTTGAATCATGCTGCTAAAAGTATTGATGAGTCAGCACTTGAAGATCCCCCGGCTCGTAAATACCGACTATATGTGTCTCCAGTTGGACATATGCGTCGTTATTGATAGATGAACGAGATTTAGCAATGTCTGTTTCCTCGAGTTAGAGTTTGGGAATACTATAGCGCCTGGGTTCAGACGTACTGGTAGGTAGATTCTGATTTTTTGGCACGCGTGAAGGAGGGTAAGTACTTCGTCGGAAAAGTGGTTCGTGTGCATAGATCAGTTACCCTGGCGTTGTTCGAATCCGTCTCAGCTGAAGGGGTCTTGTCGCTTGTTGTGAGATGTTTTGCGGGCATATGCGCAGGAAATTTGAAATTCGAAAGCAGACTAGTCATGATCGGGTGCGAGCTTTTGGGAGACGTATTACTATTATTGTCGACTAGACTGATGTTTGTTGGAAGACAAGGCTGAGCATAGTCCAAGTTTCCCGTAGCCAATGAAGCAAATCGTTCGCCCGTAGTCAAGTTGCGAGACACTTGATAATTTGCTGGTTGTGCATTCACTGCATTAGCTGAATCACGTACGTCAGCGCAGAGTTTCGTAGCTGGTAGTAAGCAAGTCAATGTGCGATTTTCGTTTGACCAAGCAATTTTCAGTTTAGTAGGCTTTGGTTGGGATTGGTTAAGAGTTCGGTTATCGGAGAAACTTGATGAGTGCATGGGATCGAGCATGAGCTTCTTGGTCTTCACGGGTATGGATGTTGCATATGGACGCGAGGATACTGTGGGTATTGACAGTTCTTCAATAGCGCGTGATGCTGAGAAATGAGCAAGAATCGAGAGATCTTGTAATCTGTCCGTTTCCTCGGAAGGTCCGACTGCAGACTCCATGTCAGGTGGATGGCGGTCGTTGAAACGTTGGGGGTTAGAAAGGGTTAGAAGCGAGTCAAAAGAGAAAGAGCAGAAGCGAGCAGAAGCGAGCGCGCCAGCCTGTCACGAGCTGTCACGGTCGCAATGCTGGTCATGTGGTTTGCGCTTGGGCGAAGTCGATTATAATAGCTATTATCATTTCATGTCCCCATGATCGTTTCATCGAGGCCAATATCTCACCACTGATATTGATCTACAGGTGCTCCTGCGGGAGATCGTGGGGTCAGCAGGATATAAGCCGTATTAGTACAGGCAGGGTGAATCAGTAGGTGGCTCGTTGTTGACGTGCAAATCAGATACGCGCTCCTATTTACAAAAAAATCAGCGCGGGTTTTCCGAAAGCGCTGACAATAGATAAATGCTGCCTCGCCGTGTGGTTCTAGCTGATTGATATCTGATACCAGTCGGAAAGCTGCAGGCAGCCGAAGCGAGCAAGAAGCGAGATTTGGAAGTTAACATACCATAGGCTGCAATGTGACGACCACTTCTAGATCTTCAAATTCTGACATCCTGAACGTACTTAAGTTATCGTCCTAATGCCAGTAATAACTGTGCTAGGAATTGCCACCCATGCATGCCGGCACACGTTCGGTTTGAAGTCGGGTTCGGTCTGAAGTCGGGTTGGACGTGCACTCCCACGCTGGTATACATACACGCAACAAACTACTTAGACTCGCCACCAGTAAGCTAAAAGAGGAAGATGGACTCAACTCGAACTTCGCTCCAATTTGATTCTGAAAAGATGATCATCCGGGTCCAATTCCGGCCCTGGGGGACGCGCAATACCCAGCTGCAGGCTCACCAAGTTTTGCATGACTCCACGCATCATTTCCCAGTTGCTGGAGTGCAGCACTCAGTAGTTTTTGAGCCATTGTCTAAGCGGATGTCGGCCTTGGACTGTGGCATGATTACCGGCTGCCAACCGACCGGCTGCTACTCGCAGCTACTCGCTGGTATCATTAATCAAATTTCTCGAGCAGAACATGTTTCACATAATTACATTATAAGCTTCGCTTCTCTTCGCTTCGGCTTCGCTATTATATACCTGACGACCCCTTCCCCTCATCTCGCAAAACTCCCAGTGCCAGGATGACCACCACTGCTCTTGGAAATCATATCTCACCACCTCCCGAATCGACCCCGTCTCCGTGGTCTTGGCTTCCTGGCCCTGTATTTCCGAACTATCAGCCCGCGGCTGTCGGTGGCCACCAAAGCGTACGCTCGCGAAAGCTCTGGGGCAGCGAAGTCCTATTTGCAAAGGGTGCGCTTCTTGCTCCCGGCCGCGCGGATGTGATTATTCGTACCACACTCTCTTTACCTGCTCCTCAAAAAAACACGCATGAACGCGTTCGCGCAGCGCTCAGGACTATGAGATGGAACCATCCGAGCATCGCAAGCCACGTTGCGTGGGACAAGGACTTCGTGGAAGGAAAATTTGTGTACGAGGCCCCGAAGGACGAGACCGCCGTCAGCCATTGGCTTGATCAAGTCACTTTCTTGCGACAGGCTGGCGAGGAAGGTGTGGAGAAGGCGACGGATGGCTTGCTATCAGAGTTGGCGAGTTTAAGCACGAAGAGAACTGGGTATGAACTCAAGCTCTATCATGTCACGCCAAGTTCTTCCGAGACCTCTGGAACACGGAACAGGGAGAAGCACGAAATTATAATGTACTTCCGACACGAGCTCTTCGACGGGGTGGGCGCGTGGGAAGCTGTGGGTATCTACCTGTCCGAACTCGCCGCCACCCTTGGTGCCCCTTCAGGGACATCATCCCTGGAATGGGGGAAAGAGCTTGAGAGGCTAGCCAGGCCGGTCCCTGATCGTGCTGGGCCAGCGGCACAATGGAGCCCCAAAGATCTGCATGGGGATTGGCCGCTGATCCAGCGCGTCAAAGGAGTCATAGCTCGACCTGGTGTAAGCACCCCCTTGCCTCGCCTTGCCGCTCCGCTGCGATTCTATCTGACCTACATCCGCACAGAGCGACTACGGCGTCCCGTACCCGATCCTGCCGGCCAAACAGTCTGGTATGTCGTACAAGATCACCAAGTTCTCCGAGGCGACCTCCAACGGTCTGTTGCGTGCCGCGCGCGTCCACGGCGTCAAGCTTTTCGCCACGCAGTTTGCGACGAACCTCATCGCGTGCATGCGCGTATCGCCGCCTCCAGCCACGGACGAGGGAGAGCATCGGATCACGCTACCGTACAACGCGGTGAGCCTGCGTCGGAACTTGAGCACGCTCGGGCAGACTGAGCTGGTCAGTGCACTGGGGTTCAATACCCTCGACGCGCGCGATTTGATGCGGTTCAAAGCCGCAGGAGATAAGGGGGCAAGCAACCAGGTGATATTGGACGCGATATGGACGCTCGCGAGAGAGATCCAGGTGCAATTGACCGCGCAGGCGGAGTGGGACAAGGATTTTGTCAAATGCGCTCCGGTGATGCTGCAAACCTTGGGAGCGTTGTTCAAGGATGCGCCGTGAGTTCATGTTCGCTTGATCTGCTGGCCTCGAGCTCAACGTCAACACTGTATAGGCCAAGAACCCACTGCAATCAGACCCCGCAGATCACGAATACGGGTGCTGTGGATTCCATGGTCAAACCTTCGTACCCCATCGGCTCGCAGGCGGTGATGGAAGTTCTCAACGTGACCTTGCACAATGTCATCTTCCACACCGCCGTTCACACGTTCGCATGGCGTAATGAACTGCACTATTCATATTCGGTGCCCGCTATTGCAGGGGCCGAGGCAGATGAGAAGGAAGTTGTCGGAAACTGGATGCGAGAGTTGGAGAGGTTGACGACGCTATTGGCAGGTGATTCGAAGGAGGGCGCTCGTGTGTGGGCGAAGTTGTAGCAGCGGCTGGAGGGTAATGGAATGGGCAATGATAATGGAACTTTGCGCCCTATTAGGCATTCTTAACGCAACATATCGGCTGGTGAACTGCACAGTTGCAGCAAGTTCAGTGTTGGCTCTAGCTTATGTTTTTCTCCCTCGCCAAGCTGAACCGGTCCACACGGCTCGCAGCGCCGCTATCCCGGTCCGTTCAGCCATGTTGGCAGCTGCAGTGGTCCGCTCAAGGACCGCCGTTGCGCTTACGTCCGAGTCATGTTGGAGCTTGCTGGAGTCATGGAACTGCAATCGCACGCAAATCGCACGTCTTGCCGGACACCCGGTCCGCCTCGGACCGGAGGAGTCAACGAGCACTTGAAAAGGCGCGATACTGTTGAATCAATTGCTCAACAGTCTCCTACATACAATGTCGTTCCAAAAAACAGTAACTCTTTCTTCAGGCGCCATCATTCCCCAGATCGGGCTGGGCACCTGGCTTTCTAAGCCCAAGGAGGTCGAGCATTCCGTGAGTTCATTTCACTCTGCTAGCGATTTCGATATCCTGATCCCAAACGCCGATTAGGTAGAGTATGCGGTGAAAAATGGTTATCGCCATCTTGATCTGGCCAAGATCTACGAGAACCAAGACGAAGTGGGCGAGGCCCTGAAAAAGGTCATCCCGAGCGTTGTGAAGCGTGAAGAGCTTTTCATCACCAGCAAACTCTGGAACTCTGGTCA
The DNA here is from genome assembly GCA_001630335.1 of Athelia psychrophila. NCBI lineage: Eukaryota > Fungi > Basidiomycota > Agaricomycetes > Atheliales > Atheliaceae > Athelia > Athelia psychrophila. The sequence continues at coordinate 139,741 of KV417639.1, forward strand.
TTCGACTAGGGAGGTGGCTGAGGCTGAACTCGACTCAACCTTGAAGGAGCTGGGCCTTGAATATTTGGATTTATATCGTGAGTTTATCTCCGGATCACCCAAGCACACTGCACCGTCTGAAACCCTCAGTCATCCACTGGCCTGTGGCGTTCGTTCCGGGCGAGGGCTTGGTTCCTTTGCTGAAGGAGAACGAGGTCAAGCTGGACCTCGAGACCTCGCTTGTCGACACTTGGAAGATAATGATCGAGCTCAAAGCAACTGGCAAGGTAAGGCCACCACAGCCTCACAATTTGACAGGGTGATTACGAGTCCTGATGAACTGCCATACTTAGGTCAAGAACATCGGTGTCTCCAACTTCACCGTGGAGTATATCCAGGCCATCACCGATGCAACTGGTGTTGTTCCCGTAAGAGGTGCAACAAGCCCGATCCCTGCGCCTGCTGACAATTTGTCAGGTTGCCAACCAAATCGAAGCGCACCCATACCTGCCCCAAGACGATTTGGTCAAATACGCCAAGGAGAAGAACATCCACATCACTGCCTACAGCCCGTTGGGTAACAACTGTGCGTTGCTCGATTCGCCGGTGAAACTTGAACATTCTTGCTGACTGGACTGCAGTGGTTGGAAAGCCTAAGCTCACGGAGCACGAGAAGGTAATCGCAGTTGCCAACAAACTTGGAGCCACCACGGCCCAAGTGCTTGTCGCGTGGGGTGTATACCGCGGATACTCGGTCATCCCGAAGAGTGTCCAAGAAGGTAATATTAGCATCATTTGGCATCAAGTTCAGGCACTCACGAAGCTTGAACAGAGCGAATCGTATCCAACTTCAAGCAAGTAGAGTTGAGCAAGGAAGATTATGAGACGATCAGCTCGATCGGTCACAACAACCATGTTCGGTGAGTAGGATCCGTGGCTAGTCACCAGCCGACTTTGCCTAATCAACCCAATGCAGGTTCAACATCCCGTATAATTACTCGCCCCACTGGGAGATCAACATTTTCGACGAGCCTTCGGAGAAAGTTGCGAAGAACCGGGTCAAAATTTGAGTGGCGGGGATAGACAGGATTCGCCAAAAGCTGAATAATTGTATTATCTGTAACATGAACGTGGAACAAATATGTTCTCTTATTGCCCGTGAGCGAGATAGATATATACTGAAAAAACGGTGATCAGGCCTGCAGCAAAAGACATATGTCATGAAGACTCACTGTCCATACATCAGTCGCTTTCGTCTTCATCATCATCCTCACTGTCTCGATCGTGTCCCGGAGCTACTTCATCCTCGTCTTCATCATCATTCCCAAAGAATGCATCACCCTCAACACCTCCACTTTCTGGCTTCTCCGCAGGCTTCTCCACCTTGCTTTTCACCTTCTTCGCTGTTTTCACAGAACCCAGCTCGCTCGGCGACACCCACTCCGTCTGTGCTTTCTTCCCCGTGTCCGCTGTGTTCTTCGCGTCCAAATGCAATTCAGGCTCGGCATCGAGCTCGCCGTCCTGCATGCGTTGGCGAATCCAGGTGCGGACTTCTTCACGCTGAGCGTCGGTCTTTCCCGCGTCTGCGGTTGATGACGAAGCTTCTGAGCCTTCTTGGCGCTTTTCGGGTGGGAATAACGATATGTACTTCTTGGCCTTGGGGTAATGCTGCAAACACATACTTAATTAGGGGTGCACAAACCGGAATATCCGAAGCAACTAACCAAGATGTAATTCAGATCTACGCGCAACTCATGCAGTTCAGCTTCAGTCTTCTTTTTAGATTTGGGCGATAATTCATCGGAAGATAGTTTCTTTGTCGCTTGTGATATCTTGCGGACCACCTTCTGGCGTTCTTGAGAGCCATGAGACAACAACCAAAGGGCCAAGTAGTTTATCAAACTCACCAAAGAACTTCACTTTGTGATACTTTACAGACATGGTCCGCTCGGTTCTGGACGATTCGGCCTGGGCGATGTCCGCTTCCAGTGCTTTCATTCTTCGTTCGGTCTCGACCCGAACATCAGCCGCAAGCTTGTCCTGATGAAAACATAGATTTAATCGCGATTATGTGTATATTAAAGGGGAAAACGCACCTTTGCTAAAAGCCTTCTCGTTTGACGCAGAGCTGCTTTCAGCTTTTGAACCCCAGGCAAGACACCAGACTCATGTGTATCTTTAGGTTGGTACTTCCGTTTTGACTTGACTTTCTGCGGCGCAGAAGACGACTCTCCGACCTTACTCGGTTTTTCTGTCCGAATGGCTGGCATTATGCGATAGCAAGCAAAGCAATCGAGAGGAACGAAACGAGAAACCGAGGTGGTGGTGCAGAAAACACAAGATAAAAGATCCGGCCGATCACTCAAGGAGGCTCAGATCCGGCTTTCAGCTCACCACAATCTAGTCCTCCCATCCCAAAACACTGCCATAGGGCACAAAAATAATGCGCAATATCTCGCTATTCTCCAGCGAGAGTGTACTGGTCCCCGGCGCCCATATCACTGCGACCGCCATTGATCTTGACCAAAATGTGCTCTATGCTGCCTCGGAGAGGCAAAATCTGGACGCCGATGTAGAGATTGAGGTATGGAAGGTTGCGATAAATACACAGGTGCGATATATCCACTAAAATGATCCTTGAAATGGACGTTCACGTTAACCCGGTATATTTTATGCGGAACCCAGGACTCTCAGCCTTCCCTCATGACAATGTTTTCCACGGTAGCTTCTTCGATCCCACCCAAGCTTGCCTCTCAGGTGGCTTCATTGCGAGTGCTCCCGGAGACTAGCCAGCTTTCTTTGATCATGCGAGGTGGAGACATCGGGGTTTTCAATCTTGCCGATGAAGATGCCATGGTAGACCCATATTTGCGCGCATGATACTACTACGAAAACTAATTAAGGGGTCTCACAAGGTTGAAGTGGAAGGGACGGTTGACTCTGGTATCTTGGCAGCGGCTTGGAGCCCAGACGAATCGCTTCTGGCCCTTGTGACTGGTACGATCCGCCGCTTGCATGAAAGCGTGGTTGTATCTGACGCGTACTAGGGGAGAACAAACTGATTCTGATGGCGTCTAGCTTGGACGTTCTCTCAGAATCGCCTCTCGACACTAGCGATTTTGGGGAAGGCAAGTCATATGGCTGCGCTCACTCTATTTTTTTTTTTAAATTGACCGTAACACTTGAATCAGACGCACAGATAAATGTCGGTTGGGGCTCCAAGCAGACGCAGTTCCATGGGTCCGCGGGCAAAGCCGCTGCGCAAGCTCCTTCAGCGTCTGCGCTATCCAACGTAGGCTCAAGCCCTGACGATGATACCATCCCACGCATTAGCTGGAGAGGCGACGGAGCACTCTTTGTCGTTTCTTCTCTGTCCTCGCTTAATTCCCAGGCGCCCGAAACCCCTCGTAAGAGGGTATTGCGCATTTACGATCGCCAGGCAGCCCTTCAGTCGACTTCGGAACCCGTAGCGGGGCTTGAGCATACCCTAGCCTGGAGACCTAGTGGCAATCTTATTGTGGCAACTCAAAGGTTTGGATTTGAAGGTGGCGGAGCAGGAAAGGCGGGAAGACATGATATAGTGTTTTTTGAGAAGAACGGTTTGAGGCATGGGGATTTCGGCCTGAGGGAGACACTTGGAACGAGTGGCAAAGTTCAGGTCGTCGATCAAGAGTTGGAAAGGCAATGGGGCTATAAAGTCAAGGAAACTGCGTGGAGTTCCGATTCCAATGTTCTAGCTGTCTGGATAGAAAGAGATATTGGTGATGTCGGTGGGTATTCGCTTCGTCTTATGTTTTCATCACGAACCTCAAACATGACGCTATCCAGTCCAACTATGGACAACGGGAAACTATCATTGGTACCTTAAAGAGGAGATCAGCGCCCCTCCTACGGAATCGTCGAACGCGGCTGGACGATTTACTTCAGTCAACTGGCACCCGGAGATTCCACTTTGTATAGTTCTCAGCACATCAGGTAAGAGCCTCGGTTCACTCAGAGAAACGATGGCCATTAAATCAACAGGTGAACTACTGCAACAAACCTATTCGTTGGAGACCTTTGCGGCATTGGGCCAGCCTCCAAGTGACTCGGGCTGCGTTGCGGTGCTTGACGGTGGTAAATCCATACCTCAATATCGCTTCGACTCACTGACTTCCGCGCCAAGAAAATATTATGTTAACCTCTTTCCGGACACAAAATATACCGCCACCCATGTCTTCCTATCAACTCTCCCCGCTGTCGGCATCATCGAGCACTCAGGCTGCTCGAACTCCAGCTCATGTATCCTTATCTTCTGACGACCTGTTGGCTGTGCTTTGGCCGTCCGGTGGTCTCCAGGTTTGGAACTTGCACACAAGGATGCACACTGGGCGCGAAAAATCTATGAATCCTGTGCTCACTTGGAGCAGCGATGAGGATGGCAGCGGCCATTTCTACAGACAAGTTTCGCTATCGACTTCGGACGGTATCCTGTTCAGAACCGCTGTATTAGGCTCTGACAATCGTGGGGCTGATTATATCACTGTTCATGACATTGACAGCGACCTGGCATCCGTTGCTCATGGCGTGAAGTTGCCTCTGCGGAACGGCCGCCTCGTAACTTCTGCATCCTCCGTAGTTTGGCAAGGTCCCGACGGCAAGATCTATGACAGTACGATATCTAATACTTGCAGCCCAAGTGACGACTAACCTGTCTCAGTCGCTCATAGGCAGAATTCAGTCACCCCAATAGCCTCTTTCCCCGAGTTTTGTGTCACCGCTATTCACTGCGCAGTGCCTTCTGGGGCCTCCCCGCTGTTTGCAGGATTGTCTCGCTCAGGAAAGATCCACGTGGCAGACACATCGGGAAACGCGTCTACACTCGCAACTAATGCGAGCTCTATGATAGTCGCATCCGGATTCATAATATTCACCAGCACATCGCATGAGGTGCACTTTGCGCCGCTTACTGTCGTATCATCAATGTTGGCGAACAGCAATGTGGAAGCTGCCAATGCAATTGTCCATGCATGGGAAAGACGGCGAGTGGAGCGGGGGTCACGGATCGTGACTGCTGTGCCCAGCGCAATGAGTTTGGTGCTCCAGATGCCCAGAGGGAATTTGGAAACAATATATCCAAGACCGTTAGTAATGGAGGTAGTAAACAAAGATCTGCATGGGTATGTTCACTATTCTCATGAATGCCTGCCGGTGTTGGACATTCTGACTGACTTTGATTTGCTTTGCTGCAGCGGCGATTACCGGACGGCTTTTTTTGCATGCAGGAAACATAGGATCGACTTCAATGCGATTGTTGATTATGATCGAGTCACATTTATGAGCAGGGTAGGCTCATTTGTGGAGCAAATTGAGGATGTAGACTACATCAACCTATTCTTAACTAGCATAGGGTGCGTTTCTTTTGCCTCCTTAAAAGCTCGTCTCTTCTAATATGCCTTTAGGAGAGGCTCACAACCGACTGAGATTGTTTCAGCCATATGCGACGCGATTCGACTGGAGTTGGAATCCAAAGATATCACGAAATACGTAAACTCGATCCTTACGGCACATGTCGTCAAGACACCTCCAGACCACGAAAGCGCCCTAGCTTTGTTGCTACGTCTTCGAGGTGAATGCCCTCACAGAAAAACCGTGCCTGCTGATTTGAACCTATAAATACCCCTCAGAGAGCGACCCGCACATCGTCGAAGATGCTGTCAAGTACATCATATTCTTGGTGGATGCAAACAGCCTCTTTGACACTGCACTTGGGATGTACGATTTCTCACTAGTACTCATGATTGCTCAACATGCACAGAAGGTATAGCTGTGTTTGATAGTGCGACCCTTGAATTCTAACGATGCGCAGGACCCTCGAGAGTACCTACCGTTCCTGCGCGAGCTTCGGGCCCTATCGAAGTTTTACCAGCGATTTAAGATCGATGATCATCTCAAACGGCGTCCCAAGGCATTACTGAGCCTTAGCTTGGCTGGTAAGCGGAGGACTAAATCGCAATTGACTCGTCTCACAACCATCTGTAGGTCCTGAACACTTTGACGAAGCCAAGCTGTACATTGAGCAACATAGCCTTTACGAAGAGGCATTGAACATATGGAAGGATACCAGCGAGTTCAAGGTGCGCATTTCGACTGCCGGGGCCGTGAAGAGCTAACCATCGTTAGACTATTCTCGCTTTGTACGGTGATTGGCTATTTGAAAGACGGGAATATCGACAATCAGCAGCAGGTAACATTTTTATTGTACTATAGGCTCACCGGCTGACCATTTGGATTTGGCAGTATTCATTGCTGCTGAGAACTCCCATAAAGCCATGGTTGCTTTCGAAAAATCGCTTCAATGGCAGGAACTCTTCGATTTGGCGTTGCGAGAAGGAATGTCCGAAGAAGAGGTTGTCTCTACGGGCTACCGGGTTTCAGGTGTGTGCATATGCGCTGGATCTGAAGATACTACTAAGTGTAAATTAGAGGATCTGTCCTCAAAGAAACGATACTCGGAAGCGGCCCGGGTCTTGCTTGATTACTGCAAAGATTCAAGGCAAGCGGTTATTGCGCTTGTTCAAGGGAACAGTTTCTCAGAAGCACGTCGGATTGTGAGTCGCTTTGGTCGCATCTGCCAAATCACTCTCAGTTGCCTTGCAGGCCACTTTCTCCCGTGCACCTGATCTTGTCACAGAAATCATTCACCCTGGCGCTTTTGATAGTCGTGCGCAGTTTGCAGAGGATATCACCGAAATGAGAGACCAGCTGAAAAAGCAAGCCAACCGCTTGCGAGAGCTGCGTGTCAAGAAGGTCGAAGAGCCCGGTAAGCCAAAATGACCGCTCGTCATTGATTGTCCTCATAATCTACCATCTCAGATGCCTTCTGGGGTACGGAGGACATCGCGCTAGAAAACGTGGATGTTATGACCGATGTATCCATGCCAGCAACCGCGTTCACTCGCTACACCGTGGCTCCCACCTCCGCATCGCGAACGTCCAAGTAAGCAGTGCCGCTTGTGGAAAACAGTGTATCTAGCCCTCGGAAAGCTTATGATCTTCCGCTTTTCAGGCAGAGCTCACGTTCCAAGAGAAAAATGGAGCGCAGAGTGGGGTCAGGCAAAAAGGGCACAGTGGATGAGGAAGAATACCTTCTCAAATCAGTGTCAAAGCTTGTGGGGAGATTCAACATCACTCAAGGTCACTTCTTTTAAGCTCCCATGTGGCATTCTCAGCTCAACATTGAGCATAACAGGCGACGTTAATAATCTGCTACCACATATGCTGCAATTCTCTGCGGCACACTACGCAGAAGGTTTGGCTTTGCGAGACGATCTACGCGAGCTCGAGACCGAGCTCAAAGCCGCCGTCGAGGATATTTGGAAGAAGCTAGATGAAGACTCCGAATTCAAAGCTGAGTCCTGGGCTGCGAGGATGGAAGCCAAGGAAAAGGATAAACAAATAGATCCGCTTCAAAGAGTGGAGAAGCCGGCTTTGGTCAGTGGGACCGACTGGCGGGTCATTAACTTGATCAGTACTTCCCATTAAACAGTAGAGTGTAAGAAAAAATGAACCATGTACAGTATGGATAGAAAATATTGTATCGTCTAGTCGGCATTACGAAAGGACTAATTTTGTGATTCGTGTTGAATTTGTACATGTTCAGATAAGAGGGGAAGAACAAGGAAAACAAGGAAAACAATGTCCACAATATCCAAAATCAAGAGTAGAAGTACAGTGGGGGAATGTAATAGATGTGGGGTATATCGTGCAGCAGGGTAAATAAAGAAGACTGTACAGCGACATGAAGACACGATCCTATATTCAGTGCCATTATATTAGGCTTTTAGTATGAGAGAAAAAGAGATAGAGAGGAGATGGGGCATAGCGGACAGGCAATGACAAACGAATAATCGCTGGAGCATTTATGCCACACCGCGATGAGTATAAGTATGGCCGTCGTCAGATCCATCAAAAAGGTCTGCAATAGAACGATATGTTCAGCGATAGTTAGCAAGGCTTCAGAGAATGTGAACGTACCAATGGGTGAAGTGAAATTCATCACCTGGAGAAAGCAGCATCAGTAAGTGAGTAAGAACGGTCTTTCGAAGTAAAACAGAATGGGCGCACGTAAGGATGTAAATCGGGGTGTGAATGGCGGCGACTGGTCGATTGCATTGACTGCCGATGATGTGAGCCCATGTTGTGGGACGCGTGCGAGGACTCGGACCACGGCATGTCCAGCTCATTATCATTGATATGCTCGATATGATCCGCGAACCGTGCTTTGCGGGGATCATCCGGCTCGTAGAGTGGAATGTCGCATTCCGGATCTTGCGCACGCTCGGGGTAGGAGAAGGACAGACCGGCGGCGTAGGGCGATGTGGGCGATGTGGGCGATCGCTGAGAGCCTGGGTGAGAGAACGATTGCCGAAGAAAGTTGTGCTGGTGGTACGAATCCGGGCGGGAGGTGGGGAAGTGTAACGAGGTTGGCCTGGATTCTTTCGGTTCGATGAGCTGCGCTGCCGACTGGTAACCAGCTTCGCGTGTCATGGAGCGCGGGAAGAATATCTGAGTGTAGATGAAGTGTTAGATGTGAACTGCAGTACGAAGGAGGTATGTAGCCACGAACAAGGAGAGTGATGGCCGAGGAAATAAAGCAGCCGATGCCGCCCAGGATTAGCAAGAAGTCTAACAAAAATATCAGTTCCATGATATTCAAGGGATTCCCGAAGGTGTCCTTACCACCCCAGAATAGAGAGGCATTGATGGGGTGAGTGCCGTGGACGCCATCGATGCCGAGCACCAGGATGGGAACAGTGAAGACAAATCGGAAGACGACCCTGACAATCTGCAAGATCAGAAAACCCTCAGTCATGCGTAGCAGTAGAATCGAATGCGATGGGTGCACTTACGTTGAGGCTGTAGAATGTAGACAGCCGCACGACGACGTCCGGCTCTGCGCCCTCAGCCTTGACATGCCGGATGAAGATCGGAAAACGCGCCAGCACGTAGAGGGAGCAGATCGTCGTTATAAATGACACGGTTGATCCTGCGAGAAACACCCAGGCTTCGCACTGTACTTCTTCTTTGAGTAGAAGCAACGCTGATAGTCACTTCGCACGCACCACGAGCAATTCCTTACGAGTAATCAGGACTATCAAAGGGAGCCCGATGATGGCGGCCATGGATCCTAGGGACAGGATATAAGCAATATAGGGGAAAGCACGGTGGGGTGCACTCACCGATGTACCATACCCTCACTTCCCAGCTGTCGAACCAGTCCCTCTTGCTGGGCCCTTGATGCAACATGAACAGCCAGAATGTCAACTCTGAGGAACAATATCAGAAACTGTCAAGGCCGTCAATGTGTCTTCGAACCTTCGAGATGTGTAACGCTGCAGGAATATATGTTAACTTCAGCGGAACATCAGATAATTGTATTACGTACATTTCCAGGGCCCATCCTCCACTCAAGACAAACAAACATGGCAAAAGCCATATGCGATGAGATCGTGACCAGGACGTCGCCAGTTTTGGACCGGCTGCGTCAATGATTGTTAACCGTGGATGGTCTGACGAGCTGTGATATAAGACCTACTTTGACCGTTCGGATAAACAGTGATGCCTGGATGAAAACATTCAGACATAGCTTCGATGATTAGTGAAGACACGCACCTTCTTTGAATTTCAACACGGTCATGGCGACTCCGTAGAATACTAAAAGCGGTAGCGTCGCTACATAAGTATACTGCCGATTGCAAGGGTTGAGCATAGTTTGGATGATATTATGCATTAGGGGTTGATAGAGCACTCACTGTCATGACTCGCTTGAATGCCCCGGGCTGGCGGCCTGCATTCCAACGGAGGCATCGAAACCTGTCATAGTGCCATAGATGATACACCAGGAACATTAGGAACTGAGACGATCGCGCCAGAGCAGTGTAAGTGGGTTGACAGCCGTAAACTGAGAGCCAGGACTTGCCAGAGAAGATAGAATGGCCCATAACAGATATGCGGTTGCTGAACTATTGCTCATGGCGCTTCTCCCCAAGGAAGGGCGAGGGTATGGTCGGCCAGGGTCGCGCAAGGTTACGGTACAAACTTAAAGGTGAACGACCAAGTACGACTTCCGAGTCGTCGCCATCACCGGCCAGGCCGTTTAAAATGTCCCTGTTTTACTTTACTCACCCCTAACTATGCACCCCACATCCTGTCAAACCGGCGGCATCTGCCTGCAAGTTGCCGCGGAAGCACGGTCAAATACTGTAGCACCTACTTGGGGATAAATATCCCAGCTCCTGCTCAAGACAGCCTCAAGTACCTTCTCTTTTATCATGAGATTTTCTAATTGCATGTTTAATCTGCGCTACTGTGATGGCGGGTGGTCTCTACTAGGTTGTTCCAGGTAAAGTACGGTGGCGAGTCGCGACTTAATTTATCTTGCATGTATCCGCAAATAAGACGACTATCTGTGACAGGTGCGGATCATTGGATATTGAAGGGCAATAGAACTTTGAGGACACGTCCTCAGCTGTCAGCGCTAGCTTCCCCCCATATATGTTTCACCTTCTGCGGACTTCAGACGTCACAGATTATCGATCATCAGTTCAACATCTGGCGGCAAAAATTCAGGTTTCTTATCGTTGCCTTTGAGAGGATTGCATTCTAGTGTTCGTACATATCTTGATCTGATATCTGAGTCTATATTATGTATTTATACCTTTATTCCAAAGTCGCGCGGTCCTTCGCAGCTCGGTCCATGTATGTGTACATGGCCTGAATAGCATCATGGACCCCGTCCTCCTGAAACCACTGTCAGCCCGTGCTAACCGCGCAAGATCCGAAATACTCACGGCCCTTATCTTCTCACCGACGTTTGCTGCCTTCTCCTTCATCACTCTTATTGCCAGCATCAGCAGGTATTCCAGTGACTCTCGCCTGAATGTCACAATTGATTACGCACCGACTAGTTGTCGCCTTTGTCAATGCATCTGCCACATCATTAACCCTCAAATGTGACACTTTTAGTCCAGCCTGCGATACGATTAGGGACACCGCTCATGATTATGATATGTCTCCCCGAATCATCACTCACCCCAAGCTTCTGCACTCTGGAAGCCCAGAAATATTGGTCCCTGCGAAGAAGGAGGTTTAAGCATTCATAACTGGTTTTGCAGATTTTTTACTCACCCGAACCAGGGTTTAATTAGAGTCGGGATGCCCGCTATATGTACCGTGAGCCGTACTCCCGAGAAAACGAGGGCAGCTGACTGACCTCTGAGGCTTGCGCCAGTTGTGCCGGCCCCGCCATGGTGGAAAGCAGCATCTATCTGCGGAAAGAGCCAACTACAAATTGTTCAGGCTTGAAATCGACTAAGAATCCATTAAGCGAGCCACTTACTCGTGGGGCACCTTGTCTAGCTGATAGCACTCGGGCGGAATCTCCACATCCGGCTCGTCACTCTTCTTGCTCATCCGCGCAGACCAGCCTTTCGAGATGATTGCACGAACACCACCTGCGATCGTCTAAGGCCTTATTTCTTACGTCAATTAATTTGCATGACTTACTTTTGAGGACTGCTTTGACTAGCGTCTGCGTCACGGCGTTTGGGTTAGGGACGGTGATGCTACCAAAGCCGATGTATACGATGGCCTTGCCGGCCTTCTTCGCGTCCGCCATCCATTCAACGAGGGAAGAAGGCGGTGTCCAGTTAAGATCAGGGTTATCCAAGAACCAACTAAGTTATATATCCTCAGTACGAATGTCATCAGGTATAAAATGCAGGAAACGCACTATCCAGATACGACGGTGGTGTCACTCCAATCCAATGGTTTAGGCACGACAGCCTGTCGCAATCTTAACAAGTAGATAACGATCAAAATAAGATAGCGTACCGTCGAGAAGTTGTATATGAAAGGAATCTTGGACTGCTTCAGGTGGCTCATGTCGGTGCTCGGTATTTTCATGATCTTCTGTCTCCACCGGTTGATCTGCCCGGAGGTTGCAGCCCACATGACGTTGTCAAATAGCACGTATCTGGATGGTGGTTAGTCTTATTCGATTGGGGTAGATAACATCTCACGATGCAGCATTGAAAGTTGGGGCTTCGACTGGGGGACTCAGGAAAGCGTGGGGGAAGTCGCTTGTCCTGTGTGTCTTGATTTAGCTGAAGATTCGTCAAGTAAAGATGATCCTAACTTGGTCCACGGCATAGTGAAGCATCGGAAATCTGCGCGTTGTTTCAGTTAACATCCTGGGACAGTGTCGTAAATAGACGAACATGGAATATCTTCCAAGTTCAAAAAGGATGAGCTTCAAATTCTGCGTGTAGAATTAGTTGAAATGACGCACTGAGAGCCTCCGCGATATGAACGCCGGCCATGGCAGATGGGCTTTCGAGGAGCACATCGGCACCTTGACATTGCGTCCATGAATCCACCAATACTGCAGAAACATGGTCAATATCCACATAACTACAAGTCGAAAATAACCATACACTCGTCAAGCCACTGTCTGAAATGTCCGAGGCTTTCTTTGAAGAACTCTGGCGAGAACATCTGAGAAAAGTATTGTCAAATATATATGTTGCAAATCCCGGGGTAGGCGGCGATCATTGTTACCTTATGTTCCACGCTGAGCTTCATCAACGCACCCGGGTCTCCACCAGCAGTCCGATGCTCTATTCCAAAGCCCTCGATCCACTCTTTGTACTCCTCGTGGGTGACAATTGACACGCGATGGCCTTTCTGCTGCAGACCCTTGCCAAGGGCGATGTAGGGCTGAACATCTCCACGGCTTCCTATGGTCAAGCAAACGAAATGCAATGATTCACGGCCAAAGATCGTTCCGTGAGGCAAGTTGACGACCTTCAAATCCGACTTCTTCCGTATGCCGTCTGGATCGTTCAAAGTAGTGGCCTTCTTCAAAGCACGGGCTAGCGGCGCCAAAACCGACGTGGCGCTCCGAATCGGCAATGAAGGCAGTTGGTGCATATTGGCTTCGTGACCATCGTCCAAATTGAAGGACGCGGCCGTCGGGCTGGCCACAAGCGAAGGTGTGTGGGATCCAATTGGCAAAGGGAACGAGCTGAGCGCGGCCGTGAATAGTGCCTCTGACGACAACGCTTGATTGATGAGGTGGATAGCCAAGTCTCTCTCCTTCGCTGTCTTAAAGTCAAATTGGAGATCGCCTTGGCCTTCCAGAGCCAGACGCAATCCGTTATGCTGGAAGAAGCTGCAGCTTGTGGAATTCGCCGATTTCACTTTCGCCATCGGAAGTCGGTAGCGAATATCAGCCGAGAAGGCCATTCGACTGTAAAAACAAACGAGGTTGGCGGTCACGACAAAGTAGCCAGTCCCTGCAACAGTACAACGGATGCGCGATTTTTTGACTGCATTTATTAGATCAAATTTAAGAGCGGACAATAGCGGCAGAGGACTCACACCAAATGCGGTCTCTGTCCACAAGTCCGAGGGCCATACGAAGGACCCTCTCCTTGTTAGGAACGGAAGGGGTGAATTCTGTGCTATCGGAAGGCGCATGACTCGGTTTGAAGGACAATGTTCCAAAGTCCAACACGATCGGCGAATCGCCAGTGAATTCTCTGCCTGTGCGTTTGGCGTTGGCGATGTGGTCGTCGAAATTCTTCCATTCGGCCACAGGGCGCAGCATGCCAAAATGATAGTTCTTCATCGCATACATTTCCTCAGGGAGGCTGAGAATAGCATCTTTTGTAAAGGAAATAGAAAAGAATTGCGTGAATGTAAGGCGGGTGGTTTCCAGCGCTCGGTCGATTTTAGTGAGAGGAATGCTGATCCTGACCCCGTCCATGTCGCCTGTGCCGTCGTTCAACATGAACTCGTGTCTGCGGCGCCGGTAGAGGAAGATAGCGGCTGCGAATTGTCAAGAGCCGTGAGCTATGCGGTAGAATTGAGTGACATACCTGACAGCTCCTTCCGCCAGTCCAGAGCGGATTCCTCGGTATCAAACTCCGCCCAGCCGCGACCAATTTTGACGTCGTGAGTGAATTGTATTTTGACCATTCGAGGCTTCGCAGGATCCATCGGCAAGATTTTCTCTACATGTGAAACTGATCAAAGAAATTAACGACACGCGGATGGCTGGATTTGAGCTGTGCACGTACAAAGGACTGAGCGAAGCGGTCGGATACGATCCTCGTCACGGCTGGACGCATAAGTACAAATCATGTCGTGAGAGATTTCCATCCAGATTCTCATTTTCTTGCGCCAGCCACTTCGGTGCACAGTAACAGATCCGGCTTTGAGTATTTGCTGATTGGGGGTGAGATCTGGTCGGCTGGACAGCAGTGATGCATGGAAAGCCAGGCGGTGCGTGGTCAAGTGTATTACACCCTATTGATGCGGAATCTCAACATCCCTAGTATACACTGCAAGAAGAAAGCAAGAAGAAACATGATTTGACGTACCAGGATAACAACATCACCAACGAGTGCTCCGTCGGCTTCAATGATGAGTTTCTCCTCCTCCCCCTCGGCGGTAAGAGGTCCAAATTCTTGAATCATAAGATTAACAGCCTCTTCTGGGGAGACCCGCCACTCCTCTTCTCCTTCATCTGAGGTAGCAGGAGTCGACGGTTCGGTCTCCACGTCGTCCTTGTCAAGGTCCTCGGAATCATATGATTCTGGCTCGGAAGACATTCCGTCATTGATCCAAGATTCACCAGCCACGGACAGCTTCGCGAGGCGGCCAGCGATAGCCTTCTCCGACGAGCTGAGGTTCCCCGCAACCAGATCCGCGAATCCTGCAACTATATCTGAGGCCTCTTCAGATTCAGTGTCTGCAGATGCGTTGCGCGATTTGGGCTCGGCGAGAAGTTTCTCGTAGCGCGCGGCGTCGCTGAACAGCTGGGGGAGACTCTGTGACTCGTCATCCAGGTCGTCTCCGGAGGATTGAGAATCTATGGAAGCCATGAGTGCGGCGTGCAGAAGATTAGTAGCCTTTAGGGGCAAGCTCGCATAACTTGTCAATATATGTCGGTGCCTATAGATCTTCACAGGTACCATCATTGAGCAAAACTTCAGGCCGCGGGACCCTCGGACCCGGGACGCGTACGTGCGCCGCTCGAATTTACTTGACGTTGTTTCGAGAAAGCTTAGCTGGGGCAATATACTTGACATGGCACGGTGACTCGTGATGACTTCGACAGGGATTGAATTCGAACATGTACGGCCGTAGGCTTTGCACGTCCGGCGCCGGCTCATCCGAGTATTACTGTATCATTACGATCTGAAGTTCGTCACCTGTCCCAAGGCCTTCTGAACTGAGCCTATTTCGTGTGACTATCACATGAAAATCTAGGCAATGAACATATTCTGTGACAAAAATTTCGCCCGAGCCTCGCCCGAGCCACCAAAAAGCCACGCAGATTGCCATTTTTGATCTTTGTTTTGAACCAGAGGCAAGTTCGTCCAATGTCACAAGCACATCTGAACATGTGAACTAACCATTTCCCTCGGTCACACGAAATCAGGCCGAACCTCAGATCGTAATGATACAGTATGCGCAGCGGCTAACTCGCTTCCTCTTAGACATCTTCAGACCGCCAATGATTATACCGGATGGATTCGCGCCACTCGAGAAATCACAAGGACTTCAGGGGCCAGGGCAGTTGCAAAATAAACGTGGTAATTATCGTCAACAAAATATGGTAGCAACGCCGAGCACCCATCACATCTTAACAATACGATAAAGTCAATATCAACCACATCCACTTGGCCGAGTCGATACCCAGTTCATTATGTATGGACCTCTCGCATTTATTGCCTGCAATGCAAACCATCAGGATTCAGTATCGATGCACCGCACTCCCTAGAAAACAACTCACAGCAAGGACAGGGTCAAATCTCCATGCAACTTCGCCGTCACTTTGATCTCCACTTCCAAGTTCAAATCCAACCGCAGCTTCAAAGTATCTCCCTTTCCTCCATCGCTCGCAGGCGGCGGCGGGGCCTGCTGCTGCACCTGCTGCTGCTGCTGCGGCGCTCTGGCCAACTGCCCCCCATTGCCGCGCCCGATATCCTCCACCTCGTCGACCGCGGGAAGCCCGCCACCCTTGCCCCGCCGGCGCTTGGATTTGGCTGGGGGCTCTTCCTCCGAGCTGTACTGGGGGCCTGCAGATGGGCTGCGCTGCGCCCGGCTTCGACTCCTGCGGTTCTTTGGTTTGGGACGCGCTGGCTCCTGCTCCGCCTCGGGTACGGGTGCGTTGTTCTTCTCGGACGCTACGGACGCGGATCGCGATGGGTTGCGGGAGCTGGGCTGCGACATGGTCACGGTATGAAGAATGGCTGCTCGCGCAGAGGCCACAGAGGCATCTTTTATGAATACGATGAGCGCAATAGTCTACGAGGCGCCATGACGCATTAATTGTATCGCATACTCCACTGTCCCAGCAGGATGGGATAATTGATTGATCTGGAGCGCAATGCTTCGAATTCGCGTGGCATGGACACTGTGCCTGATTTTCGTTCTGGTTGAAATCTAACACTGATCGCATGTGGCCACCTCGAGGTAGTTTAGAAGCGGTACAATGTTTTTGCATAATTGCAGATACATCGAGCTGTCCCAAGAAAAATGAGCAGGTATTGTTTTATTCCTTCGGTACGTTTGACAGAGCACCATAGAGTCGGTGGCGCTGCACTTATCGCCGTCGCAACGCTCGGTGGCGGATGATGCAAGTCCTCAGTATTAATGTGGTCATGATCATCCACGAAGAACGGTTTGGATTGGCTGCGCATGACGCGTTTCCCCCCAATTGAGTTGAATGCTCGCATGGCCCTTGCGAGCCGCTGCTAGCTAAGACTTCAAACACAGTTTTCAATACAGGCTTGAGTCCAATGACTGATATAGATCGTTCATTAGGGTACATATCAGATTATTCGACGCAAGCAGCAGCTACTTCAAGCACTGGTGATCGGGTACGCCAGCGCAGCCATCGTGCGGTGTCATTGAGCACATAAGCAATCAGCTAGCAAAATTTAAGACTTACAGAAGACTGAGGGTGAGATCGCCATGAAGGCGAGCTTCGAGCGTAACCTCGACATCCAGATTGAGGTCTAGCCTGAGACTGACGGGCTGATTCCCGCCGCCACCCCCTTTATCGCCTCTACCTGTGACCTGGCCAACAGTGCCTTTCGCTTTATCAATAGCACCTCCAGCAGTCTGGAAAGCATTGTCGACAGGTCCAGTCAAGGCCTCAGCTTCATCGACGGCAGGTAAGCCACCTTTGTTCTCCCCACCGCCTCGTCCGCCGCGTCGTGGCTTGTTGCGATTGCCTCGAAGGCTTGGTTGCGATTGCTCCTGAGGCTCTTCCGTCGAGCCCGTAGAAAGGCTGCGAGGAGTGCGACTTCGCCCACGTCGGCGAGATTGTCTTCGGGGTACTTGGCCGCCATCGTTGTCAGATGCGATGGACGCTGCTCGAGACGATGGTTGGGACATGGCGATACTTTGGGTTCAGGATATCGCCCCGAATCGATCCTGTCTCTATTTGACTTGGTGGAGCAAGTGTGTAATATTTGCTGTTCGAGTAGATTCCGGCAGTTTGCTTGTGAGCGCATCCCCGGGTATTGTTATGCGGGGTGTATAGGAGAGCATCAATGAGGTCATCGCTGTCCACACCGGAAGGCGATCTCCGCATACTTGGACCGTTTTCCACTGCAGATCGACAGTGTGATCGATTGAATGTGGTCGACTGGTGGTCGACATTCGGATTGTCTTGATAAAATACTTGGCGAATTGCACAGCGTCCTGAACATATGGCAGGCTAGAAAAAAGCACGTTGATCATAACAGGTCATAGCGCAGCCTCACTGTCAGCGTAAGTCTCCATGGGCACAATGGCGGCTCCGAGAGTGGGGGGCGGCGTCAAGCAACTCCAGAGCGTGGAACTCAAGGCGTAACGGGATGCTTGCGCAAATAAAAACGCCCAGGAATTCCGCCCATTATCTCCGTGCCTTGAATGAGCGCACCATGTCCATGTGCTAGTTCCGCCGTCTAGGCCACGGGGAAGTTTGCATCATCATTATGATGTCGCATACGTAGTCGTATCTTCTTTTCCTTCCGAGTCTGCGCCAGGGGGGCCAGTGGCGAGACAGACGCTGACAGACGATGGAGTGGCCAGGTCCACATTTGGTTCCAGGGACACAGAACTCTGGACGGATGGAGTTGCGGAGACGCACGCAGTATGCTAAACACCATATAAGCACCTCGAGAAAACGCACAGAGCAGATAACACCCAAACACCTCCGCACATTTGACACCTCTCCGTTCTACTCTCAAACCTTTCCATCGCAACTATGGCCGACGTAGACCCCAAGGCCCCCAAGAGCCCCGGCTCAGAGTCCAGCGCGTCTGACTTTGACGAGCGCTCGCCCGAGGTGCAGAAGAAGGAGAAGGAGCTCGCCAACAGACTCTCGCATCTCATCGAGGATGCCAATGAGAAGATAATCCCTATCTGCAAGTTGATTCGCAGCGTACGTCCTGCTTTCCATTTCGTCGATGAGCGCATACTGAACTGTGGAGCAGAACATTGAGGGCATGTTGGACCGCAAGGAGGAGGACCGAGACGAGAAAGAACTTACCGATGCGGTGCGGCCGCTCATCGAGCAGGCCGAGAAGATCTTGAACGAGACGGCTGGTGCCATCAAAGGCGCCGACCCCGACAACAAGCTCACCAACCAAGCGAAACGAGCACAGCTGGACCACAAAGCCACCCCAGAAGAGCAGCGGCTAGCAGAGGCACTGAAAGTGGTGAGTACAATGCGGCCCTATCCCATGAGACAAAGCTAATATGATATGGCCAGCTCATCGAAGAGGGCCAAGGAACCATCGATTGGGCAAAAGACAAACTCGAAGCATTCCCGAAGGCGAAAAAGGATCTTGGGCCGTTGCTGGACGCTCTTGGGGCGCCGATCACCCAGATTGTCGGCGGCGTGGGCCTCCTGTTGGCAGGCGTTCTTAACCTCCTGAACAGCCTCTTGAGTGGTCTGGGACTCAGTGGTATTGTGAGCGGAATTATGGGCGCGACGGTATGTATGCATTCTTGTTATCTTTGGCCACCTTCTTACGAGTTCCGACTTTAGGGCTTGACCGCCATCTACAAAGGATTGGGCCTCGACAAGTTGTTGAACTACTAAAGGGATCTTCAGGATCGTAATATGTCATTCCAAAGGCGGACTTAACTCTATATCCTGTATCACAATATGTTGTATCATCATCTAGTTTCCACAACCAATCATTCGCATACAACCTATCTTGAGAGATGTTATCGCCGTGGTAGATTAGACAGTGTTACAACGGTGACATTCCGGGCATGCATTAATGTTGATTACATTATGAGTTTAAGCAGAGACGACCATGAGCCTAAGTAAAAACAACCATGAGCCAGCGAGCATGATGCTTCGATAATGAATAGCATGTACCACCTCTGCCTAAGCTGTCCTCTTATTGCGCAATATTTTCCCCAGCGATATGTTCTGACTTCCCTCAGCCATCATCACCGCCTCTCCTATGGCCCCCCACGCGTTCCTGTCAAAAGCACGCCCTTCCTGTCGCTTGTGCTCTTTAGCACTTCGTCCTTTTGTCTGCCTCGGCTGGTATTCCGGCGCATTGGGCGCCAGATTGGGCCTCCAACTGCCCGAGGGGGTGTCAAAGTGCTTGTGCGACCACCTCGCGTGGTTTGCAGAGAGCAGTGCCATGTTCTGCGTCAACTTGTGAGAGAGCCCGCGAGACTGGGACGAAGAATACAGCAGGTCAAGCGTCGCGTCCACTATGGCGTGCTGGGATTAGACGGGGGGCGAAATGGTGTGGATGAAGATGCGTACTGCGCGTGTTCCACACCCCCAGCCATGACTCCGACTTGACGCGTTCGGCAGAGTCGAGCGTCTCTACTTGCAATGTGTGAATGACATTCACGGCGGCCTCGAATTCCGGGCGGTAGAGACGGCGGATGCTTCGCGTGGACCTAGACTGATGCAGCACAGAAGCGGAGATGGTCCTCAGGAAGATGCGATACAAGCTAGTCAAACTGGGTGGGAGGGAGGTTGATGTCGGCTTCATCAAAGACTCAGCCGCGGAGCTCAAAGTCTTCGACTGCGACGCGTGTCGGCATCTTTGTGGCCCTCTTGACTTCGCATTTCTTCCTTCCATCGAAGACGAACCCATAAAGTCTGCAACACTGGAATCTGGCACACATGCGATATACATTACATCAATCTTGGCAGGCAAAATGAAGGCTTCTTAGGAATTCGCTCGAGGTTGATTCGGAACAGGAACAGGCTTCGATTTGTCAAACGGGAACTAGTCTCCCTTTTTTTTCTTGTCGTCCACTTTCCCGAATGCAATGAGTTACGATACTAAATCAAGCATGCTTTCTAACTGGATCTCGCGGATCCCGGACAAAATGCAAATCCCCACCAGAACATAGGTTGAGGCTTCTTTGGCACGGAGCGCTCAACATCAGTTTTGACGCCCAGGGTACTTGGATGCATAAACCCGAAACTACAATACGGGAGCTTTCCATTCTCCGCGCCTTAACCTCATGAGTTCTCGATCTTCAATTTCCTCGTTCGCGGAGCTCGAGTCCTCTGTATCACTGTCTTCCATGAACCCAGAGGGGCCTGCCAGCGATGGCTGCGATCTCACTATCATCGAGCAGGACAGCCTGACCGCGTATCCATCTGACACAGGGAGCCCGCCATGCTCGGATAACAACAACCCCTCGGATGTGGGATTGAGTCGCCACAGCGAGTTTGACTTCACAGAATCTTTGGTGGAATTCGTAGTGAGTGCCTGGTTTTGTTCGCTATTCCGCCACACCTGCTCACCCACCCCGACAGGTCGAGTCAACAATCTTCCGTGTCCACAGTTTCTTCTTGGATCGAGAATCGGAAGGATCGTACAGATTCTACACGCCGGGCGTCAATCGCGTTTACCTCAGAGGTACGAACTGCCTCGAGTTCGCAAGTCTCATGAAATTCTTCTATTACGGGTAAGGAGTCCCCTCCTCCATGCAGGTTTCTAGGCTGACGTGCTATCACTATATACTAGCATGCTCACGGGCACGACTTTCACGCTATCCGAATGGACCGCGATACTATCCATCAGCACGCGCTACGAAATGACCGTTATCCGCCTCCGGGCCATACCCGAGGTCTACGCCCATCGTCATAACATCGATCCCGTCGAGTGGATCATCATCTCCGAGAAGAACGATGTGGTCGAGTGGCTCCTTGAGGCGCGTACGGCGCTTTGCAGCCGCGAAGCACCTGTGACGCACGAGGAGTCAAGGAGGCTGGGACATCGCAACGCGAGCTTGGTGGCGGAGGCTAGAGAGGCGATCCTGTGCGCGAGGATTGTGGCACTGCCCGACAATTGCTGCTGTACCGTGCCTCCGAAATCTATCATACCCAATCGCGATCTTGTTTACTATGTCTTTGGGAGAGAAGAACGCGAAACCGAGAGACTAAACCGAGAGAAGGAGAGGCTGGAACAGGAACAGGAACAGGAGAGACTAAACCGAGAAAAGGAGAGACTAGAAAAAGAAGCGCAGGAGAGACTAAACCGAGAAACGCAGAAACAAGAAATGGAACAAAAACGGGAGAGACTTAGACAAGAGGCAATCACGGCAAGAGAGGAGCGGGAAGCACAAAAGGCAGAGCAGGAGAAAGAGAGGGCTCAGGCGAGGAAACGAGAAACGAAAATGGCAGACCAGGAGGAAGCGAGGGCTCAGGCGAAGGAACGGGAAGCGAAAATGGCAGCGCAGGAGAAACCGAGGGCGAAGGAACGAAAGAAAATGGAGAAAAAGGAACGAGAAGACGCGCGCTTAGCCGCCGATGAGATGGCTCGAGTGCGAGGACTTCGGGGAGCCGAAAGCTTGGCTTGTGTGGACGGCCCATCTGGAACCCCGTGCCCCCTGCCTGTGCAAGCTCAAACCGATCTCAAGTGCACTGCAGAGGATCACATGGTAGACAAAAGTCTCGAAGGCGATGCGAAGGCAAAGAGCTCGGCGCCACCGACTCCCACTGCCCCTACTCAGGCCGCCACCGTGACACAACCTGCCGCCGTGCCACCACCTGCCGCCGTGCCACCACCTGCCACCACCATGCCACCACCTGTCACTGCCGTACCACCACCTGTCGCCGCCATGCCACCACCTGTCGCCGTGACACAACCTGCCAAGAAGCTATCTTTGAAGGAAAGGATGGCGCAAGCAGCTGCTGTGAAGGAGAAGAGGACTGCAAAGCCATCGAGTCCTAGAGTACTTAAATCACAGCCTGCCGAAGATGCCTGCGCCCCGAACGCCGCCGTTCCTGTTAAAGCGCCAACGCAGTCAGATCCCGCGACTGACCTCACCTAGTCGGAGATATTTTGCGCAATTACTCGCAGTGTATGGACTTGTAGGAATACGGGTGCTTTTAAACTGTGATCATCACAAGTAGCGAAATAACAACTTTACATGTATTCCAACCAGTCCCGCGCATTCAACGTTGCTACCACCATATTTGCAAAGAAATCCGAAGTCAAAGACCACCTCAGTCGCGTTCCAGGCAGCTCTCCCTACGGCCATGCCCTGTGGTACCTCGGCCGTGCTGCAGAGTACTGTACCATTTCGACCAAGTGTTCAGTAACGCGTAACGGCCAAAAAAACAGACATTCTGTAAAATCGCCTTAACTCAAAAGAAAATTTATCGGCCTCGCCGGTCGAGAAATTTCCCAAAATCGTGAACACTTGGTCGAAATGGTACAGTAAGCTCCATCGCTAAAAGTTGCGATCATCCGCGTTCGATTACTAATCTGTGGTTCGAAAGTGCGCCCTTCCAGTACCTGTTGTTCAGCCGTGGACTCTTTTGGGACCTAAGGACATCGATGTAGGAGCATACAAACGGGTGAGGATCTACGGAGGTAATACATGGTGCCTATGTATGCCCAGTGGCGAGACTCCACATATCTCAATACTCAATACACCCCCTGAGGCTCGACAACGGGTGAATGGACCTGACGAAAATGCAGCAATGTCGTAATTCAGCACGACCTTGAAGCACGACGTGTCGACTGGGGGTGCCGTGACATAGTGTGGCGAGGGAACGAACGTGAAGCACAGAGTGTACTTGAATGGCGGATCAATGTTCTCGGTGCTGGCATGAAGAGACAGCTCCGTGGTTCTCGCTGACATCGTGGTGTGTTGAGGAACGGCTGGCAAGTACAGCGGTGAGCGTGAGACCTAGATAGGCTTGTGCGCGATGAGAGCGAGTGGGATTGAGTGGGATCGAAAAGACGTTGATGAACAGGCACATTTGTCGCGATCTAGATGAACCCCGTCTAGATGAACCCCGTAAAACACCCCCTCATCTTGCATCGCGGCAGAAACACAATTGAGGTAGATAAATGTAAAATGAATGTTGGTAGGAGTGGATGTGATAGGTTTCGTGTTGCGGCGGGAGAGATGGCGGGCGAGGATGCAGGTTGTGGTGTCGCACGCACGGCGAAGGCGGCGGAAGTTTCGGGTGCACATATGACGGCGGCGGATGATAATGAAACCTCAGACGATCACAGAAGACACAGATGGGTCCCTGTCGCTGAAGCGCGGATAGGTGCAGATTTCGAAGGAGCAGCCGCGATGTGTCGACTGAGGGTGTCGTGACATAGTGCGACGAGGAATCCGAGATGCCATGATCTGCGCGTTTTTCGGGCCTCGAGATGTACCCAAGAACACCTCCTCATCTCGCACCATGATAGAACGCCGTTAACGCGACTGGTTGATTGGTTTGAGAAGATTGTTGATAGGAATATATGTTGGCGGGACTGTCGTTGAGCCAAAAGCACAGATGTTCCGTGAGAGTTGAAGGTGTTGGTAGAGTAACGTGGCAGTGGAAGCACCGCCGGCAGGCACAGAGGTGGCGGCGGGTACAGAAGTGCTGGTCTGGAGACCAGGGGCTGATGTCGAAGATCTCGCGATGTGATAAACAATGATCTTGAGTGCGGATTGAAACCGCCCGACTATTGCTGAGAAAAGCGAGTTGTAGGATGAATATGGAACGCGATGGAAGCGTGTATGAGCAAACTGAGCTCGGCGGGCGCGGTTGAAGACGGTGATCGCGAAGGAGGACAGAACCTCGGGTGGTCAACAGAGGACCGGGTTGCACGTATTGAAGACGGCGAAGGAGGACAGAACCTCGAGGTGGTCGACAGAGGACCATTTCAGATTACGAAGGTGAGGAAGTAAAGCACATAACGGGGCTCATAACCTTTTGGGACCTAAGGACATCGATGTAGGAGTGTTGGGGATCGACCATAGAAATATATATGGTTTATACATTTACAATTAGCCTTTAGATTACGACAAAAGATAGTTAACTAAGTACTTACTTAACTACGAATGATACTGTGCAACCTCCTCCAGAAACATAAGACACTTAAGGAATTCTCACGCCACAGAGCACAGCGTGGGATTCGCACTGCATAGCGCGCATGCTACAGAACAAAGCAGCACGCACGCTCGAAGACTCTATAACATTCCAGCACGTTCCTGTATCTACGTAGAACACTCTACTACCTTGTATATACGTTCTATGCTGCGGATTGAAACGTTCAATACAGTTCTCAGAGGTTCCTGAGCCAGGATTCAAATTGTATAAATAGACAGACTTGAAAACGAATACAACACATGCGAACAAACTCCAACGTTTCATTGCTTGATTATAAGTTTACGCCGTGCGCTGTACTCATTTTTAAAGCTCAAATCTCTAAGCCAGTCACGCTACGCGCTATCTGTCTTAGTTATATTCTCACGCCACTTCAGACTTGTGTATTCATTCTCAATACACCAATCCTATCGCATTAACTCTTTCCCTTATCGCTACGTAGCTACTTAAAAACTAGCTACTCACTCTAAACGACTCGTTTCATAACATTGGTGGACAAATCCGGACACCGGACGCCGCTTACAACACAAGCGCCTACATATTAAATCAAGGCATCTTCTTTCAACCCCTTTTAAATACGTACTTCAAGAATGTCTTCAACACTGAGAGGAAGAGGAGCAGCCGGTAGAAGCGGCAGGAACACCAACCATTCGCCAATAACTGCGACAGTCAATATAGACGAAGTAGAAATCGCAAGCGTTGTAATCCCTGCCACTCACGCCTCAAGTGAAGAAGAAGGAGGCGAAGAACCAGAGAGCGCCACACGCAAAAGTGCCACCTCAGCAGTAAGCGATCACGACGTTCCACCCCACTTCTATCCTAGTATACCTACCGACTACTTCGACAAAGACTTAGTACCCTTCGAATCAGAAGACGTACTCACTTATTCGGCACCCAACGCCTCGGAGGACGGCTCGTCGGCAGTGCAAGAATTTACCACGAGCAGCATTCCAGGTTTGAATGGCTGGGGAGACGCCAACAAAACCACGAGAAATAGAGCCAGGTTCCTAAAGGCTTTATTCTTAGGCAAAGAATTTAGAGTAGCATCCATACCCGAAACCAACTCCATTTCACCAAGGACGAGCATAATCCCTCGTAGCTGCAGAATTAAGCCGATGATCAGACGTAGCATAGACCTACTAGAAGCATTGCTGATATCAGTATGGGTATTACACGACGATCAGGGAAGCATCCTAGCACTCGCACCCAAAGCCAAGTGCATAGCTTCCTTAACACAGCAGCTCAGAGAGATAAAGGAAATATACGGAGAGAACTTCGTTATTGCACCTACTCTCCCTACCTGGGGAGTTAACCATGATTATCAAACTTGGAGATCTCTCAACGATTTCGAGATCATCGTCACTAATTACCGATATGATGTAGAATGCATGCTCAGAGATTACGGGGAATTCTGCCCTAGCAAAGCAGACAACGACGCCTTACTATTCCACGAAACTCCGCACACCAAGGAGAATATGCTCGAAGCACCCTTCACTTCAGCTGCTCCCACCACTCCGATCCGAGCCGCTTACGCCAACATGGGTTCAGTATCCGAAGTTCCAGCACAAATCCGCAATACTCGCTTCGCCGATCACGCATCCATGCCTCGACCCAAACCCCGGCACTCAGCTAGCGTCGGCGGAAATACCTCAGCCCTATCCAGGCTGGTATCACGAATCTCACCAGAGCAGGCGAAAGGCTATGTATCCGAAGAATCCGAGGAAGATTACCAAAGCCCTTCGACAAGACCTAGACTAAGCAGCCACCAGACGAACACACTTAGGTCAGCAGCGCAGCACAGCCGCGGGAACTCAGGAAAGCCAAGCGACAGCTCTGACAGCTCCGCTCCCTCCGGAAGACGTCCCGCGTCGGGGAAGCCTCCGATCCCGCCGAAATCCCCGCAGCGGCCCGCGCCCGAAGGACCCGTACCGCCTCGAACACCTCAGACTCACCATTTCGACAAGAAACTCAAACCACAGGAAGTACCCTCTTGGGACGGCAACGACGACACCTTAACTAGATGGATTAATAGAGTAAATGCTTTAGCTATTCTTTCTGACGATGTACAAGAAGAATTAGGTAGCATAGTACCAAGGAGATTCACCGGTAACGCCGAGATATGGTATTATTCTATTAATCAGGACGTCCGTACACAATATGAGAGATCCTGGATCACTCTAAGGGAAGCTATTACCGGTTACTACATGAATGACCAATGGTTAGAAAGACAGAGAATTAGAGCCACTTCAGCGCGCTTCCGCGACGCCACCAGCCCGCGTGAGCTACCTACCGAATACGTGCTCCGCAAGCTCAACCTTATCGATATGGTCTACAACTACACGCAGACCGAGCAGATTCGGTTGATCATGCAAGAAGCTCCAAGCTCCTGGACGCCTATTATACAACCCCAGAACTGCAAATCCATGGTAGAATTACAGAACGCTATCAAGTACCATGAGGAGAACCTTGTAGACGCTTCAGCTAATTACACTCGGCTGAGGAACAATAACAATAGCGCTCCTCGAACATCCTATCGACCGACCTATCAGCAAGCAAGAACTAATTTAGTAGGATGGTCTAAAGACATGCCTGCTCCGGAATTTGCTAAAGACGATCGAACAGTCTCTACCAAAACTCCTGAGTCCATAGGAGCTCGCCCATGTCGGCACTGCGGCAGCGGAATGCACTGGGACAAGGAATGTAAGCATGCCAAACACGGAGAAAGGAAAGCACGCTCGAATCTAGTACAAACCGGAGATGAGAATTACAGCCAACAGTTCGCACAAGAAGCCTACGACGATTTATACTACGGCGTGGATTCGGACCAGGATTTTTAGAAAACCCTCCTTCTGAAGATGCCGATCGAACTGCTACGTGCAGGAAAATAGCATCCAGTCTGGGGGGGCAACATAATGACCCATCCATCCATTCTTCAAATAACGCGCCACCCGATTTTCCGCGCGCCAACTTACCTTTAAATCGACATAGTCGACGACGCCTCGCTCGAGACATAGCTCGGACTAACCACACGATCTCCAGCACTCCGGAGAACAAGCCGATCATCGAGCTCAAGAAGCTCATGGCTCGACCTCCTGGATGTTCCTTCCTAGGATCACGCGCCACACAAGTTCCCGTCACTGTTAACGTGATTACCGGGACTACTTCCACAGTTATCATCGACTCCGGATCAGATATTACACTCATATCTCACAAGCTACTAGACGAACTGAAACCTGCTCCCAAATGGAAGACAGGGCAGAAAATAAACCTGGTGCAAGTAACAGGAAACACCTCAATTTCAGGATTCATAAACATAGACTTATATTTCCACACCGCTGAGGCGCCAGTCAAAATTAACATCGACGCCTACGCTGTTAAAGGGATGACCACCCCTATTATTTTAGGGAATGGCTTCGCTGACCAATACTCTCTATCCTTGGTACGGCGGGACGGAGACACATACCTCGAACTCGGAGACTCCGGAAGTAGAATAAAAGTAGAAAATTCCACCTCCGAGTCTCTAGTGGACGAAGAAGGGCATGCATTCAAAGTCCGAGTAGATCAAACTCCAGGATTAGCTTCAAAGAAAATCACTCACCGAAAGAACCAGTGCTTCAAAAGAAAACAGTGTTTCCGCGCCACCGACACTAACGTCCGAGCTGCAGCACGCATCGTCATCCCCGCAGGAACTTGCGTCGCAGTCCCCGTATTAGCCAACTTTCCCAAAGACGTAGACCATTTATATGTAGAAAAAGTACTTACCACTCATCGGAATACTGAAGATGTGTATGCGGCGCCAGATTCCATTATCACTAAGAATCGAGCCAAGCTGCATATAGCCAACTTTTCAGCAGGGAATGTCACTATACAACCGGGACAAGTTCTAGGGACTGGCCGAAACGCGCACACCTGGCTGGATCGAAGAGATAAATACTCCAGTACCCAAAAGGTACTAATGGAAGCACACACCCAAATGATCAGAAAAATGGTGGAAATCCGAACACCTACTCACCTACAGAATGCTTCCACCGTCCGAAGTGAAGCGAAGGAAGTGTTCGGAGACGTACCAGCCTGGTTCATGGAAGAAGACATACTCGCGGAGCCACCAGTAGAAGGTGGACCTAAAACCGCGGAAATAGCCGAAGATTCAGTAGATAGCTCTAAAATATTCGAGTCATTGGACATCAATCCTGAGCTACCTCCTGAGAAAAGAAGACGGATAGAGGAGGTCATCTGGAACAATCAGAGAGCTTTTGGCCTCGACGACAGATTAGGAGAGCTTACCGACTTCAAGGTCCAAATTCCACTATATCCCGGCGCCAAAGAAGTGACATTGCCACCTTTCCCTTCATCACCGGCCAAGCGCGAAGCAATCGACCAACAAATGGATAAATGGATCAAGCTAGGAGTAATTGAACCATCCAGAAGCCCTTGGGCGGCGCCCGCCTTCATAGTTTACAGAAATGGAAAGCCTTGCATGGTAGTAGATTATCGCAAGCTAAACGAGATGGCTATCGCCGATGAATTTCCGCTGCCTAAGCAAGAAGATATCTTGCAAGCTCTAGTTGGAAGCCAATGGCTGACCACTTTGGACGCGCTCGCAGGATTCAACCAGGTGGAGATAGAACCCAAAGAACGAGAGAAACTAGCTTTCCGAACGCATAGAGGATTATGGCAGTTCGTGCGAATGCCCTTCGGTTATAAGAATGGGCCAAGCATCTTTCAACATATTATGCAAAACACATTAGCCCCTTACCTCTGGATTTTTGCCTTAGTTTACATTGATGACATAGTAGTATTTTCATTAACTTTCGACGCGCATATATCCCACTTAGATCAAGTGTTTAAAGCCATTATAGCTACAGGGATCACGCTCGCCACTACTAAATGCCACTTTGGATACCAGTCGCTCCTGCTATTAGGGCAGAAGGTTTCCAGACTAGGATTATCTACGCATATGGAGAAAGTAACCGCTATACTACAATTAGAAGAACCAAAGAACCCACACGACCTACAGGTATTTTTAGGCATGATGGTATATTTCTCCGCCTATGTACCTTTCTACACCTGGATTGCAGCTCCTCTATTCGCCCTATTGAAGAAAGGAATCAACTGGGAATGGACAACACTACACGATGAAGCTTTCGAGTTGTGTAAGCAAGTATTAGTAAACGCACCCGTCCGAGGATACGCTGTCCCAGGAAAACCTTATCGGTTATATTCAGACGCCTGCGATTTCGGACTCGCAGCTATCTTACAACAAGTCCAGCGAATACAGATCCGCGATCTCAGAGGTACAAAGGCCTACGAGAAATGCGAGAAGGCCTACAAGGACGGGCTACCCGCGCCACCACTCGTTATTCAAATTTCCAAAGCCGACAACGACGTACCTACAAATGAGCCTTGGGGCGCCACACTTGAGGACTCCTGGGTATACGTAGAACGAGTGATCGCTTACTGGTCTCGAGTTCTGAAGCCAGCCGAACGAAACTACTCCCCTACCGAGAGGGAAGCACTGGCTCTAAAAGAAGGACTAATCAAGTTCCAGCCGTTTATCGAAGGGGAGACTATCCTAGCAGTCACAGATCACGCTGCTCTGAAATGGAGTAAAACCTTTCAAAATGTCAATCGACGCCTCCTGACATGGGGGACAGTATTTTCAGCATACCCGAACCTCAGAATTGTTCATAGAGCCGGCCGAGTGCACTCAAATGTGGCAGTGGACCTGGCCTACTAAATCAATATAACCCCAGCAACCGCTGGTTAGCCTATAT
This sequence comes from Athelia psychrophila, assembly GCA_001630335.1. Classification (NCBI taxonomy): domain Eukaryota; kingdom Fungi; phylum Basidiomycota; class Agaricomycetes; order Atheliales; family Atheliaceae; genus Athelia; species Athelia psychrophila. The sequence goes on from KV417639.1 coordinate 169,930, forward strand.
GTCCAAATTACAGCTACAGCTGGGGGCAATAATTGATTATTTCGCACCTGTCTGCTGCGTTGAATATTAATTATTGCCTAGCTACTACTGTGCACATTATCAATTACTGCCCAGCTGACTGGCGGGCCCGGGGCTGGCTCGGGGCTGGGTGGCTGACCCGGGTGGCTGGCCCAAAATGGATGCGGGTGGCTGGTAAAATGGGATTGCCACCACCTACCAATTGATCCCGGGGATGGCAGTGGATATGGGTGGCCCCTACATTGGGACATCCTTATTTGGCATTCCCGTGCCTGGGGGTGGCCCGGTTCCCACGGTATGGCCCAATTAGTCCGTTCACGGGCTTTCGTACAAATATTTTTCACCTCCGAATAGGATGTATCCTATATCACCAGGAGCGGAATTTTCCGTAGAATCTGAATCTGGAATCTAAATTTGGATTGGGTGCCCGTAGCAACTGGTGCAGGCGATTCCGGTGGCTGGTAAAAATAGATATGCACATACCCCATCATGTTATACCTCACCGGAAGCGGAATTTCGAGGAGAATCCGAATCTGAAACCCATTTCTTGATTGGACGACTGGGTGAGCAGATATGGGCATTCCGGTGGTGGCACCATATACCCAATTTGGAAATGGGTAATAAGGGTACATATCATACCTCACCGGAACCGGAATTTTCAGGAGAGTCCGAATCTGAAACCCATATCTTGATTGGACAGCTGGGTGAGCAGATATGGGCATTCCGGTGGTGCCACCGGAGATCAAATTTGAAACAGGGTGCTATGGGTACTATCAGGGGGTCATCTGGGAGCATTTTTCAAGGCGAGTTCAGATCTGGCCACCGATCGGAATTTGAACGGTCAGATCAAAAGATATCAACAATTGATTGAAATACCGATAAATCACTGATAAGCCTGGATATCTGTCAATTCTGCACAGATAGTCGTGGCCCAGGCCTCAAATTGAAGCTGTTATTAGCCTTTATTTGGATCAACATAGCCTCTGCAGACCCTATATCTATGATACATATGCCGCATCCACCCACTGCCACATGTAATCAGTCATTATTGGCAGCCTTCCAACCTTCAGGTCCATGCTCAGGACCTTTCAGAGGACTCATGTACCATCATATACCATTGCCCAACAGACCCCTTATGAATAACCTTAATATCCACAGAGAAAATGCTGCTACCACAAAATAACACCAGAAATGGTATCAGAGGCTGTCCATGTGTGGAAATGTGTTCAAAGCCTCAAATTCCATGAGAGGCAATCCATAAATGTATGTGGAAAAAAGATTGAAGATGATCAGTAAGGTACTCAGCTCAATACAGCAGGAATAGTGGTTGAACAATGAATCAAGTCCAAGACTGTGCGCACTGCTGAAACTGCAATGCTTTCTGGAGTATTTTGGGTGCCAAAGACTGACCTCTATATAAACCATGAAACTTTTTTCAGCTATGGGGTCCTGAGGTATAAGAGAGTACTATTTCATGGCCCCGAACATCATCTGGTCTCAGATACTACCTCAGGAGGAGTATTTCGGTAAAATCCCGGTATCTGACAGTATGCACTGAGTTTTGGTCAGTTTCGGACAATTCTTTTTTTTCTCGGCATGTGGGATATATACCTGCTCACGAGTGGCATGGGTGCATCAAAGACTATTTTCATTAGAGTGTAAGAACCCAAACTGTTCTCACAAGTGCCAGGTGGTGTGGTATTGTCCCATGGATATGAAACCTGCAGAGGCTATGCTGATCTGAATAAAGGCTACTGAAAGCTCCTGAACATAGACCTGAAGGTTGGAAGGCTGCCAATAATGACTGATCACATGGGGCAGTGAATGGATGCGACATATGTATCATAGATATAGGGTCTGCAGAGGCTATGTTGATCCAAATAAAGGCTAATAATAGCTTCAATTTGAGCCCTGGGTCACCCTTATCCACGGAGAACTGAGTGATATCCAGGCTTATCAGTGATTTATCGGTAATTTGATCAATTGCTGATATCTTGTGATCTGACCGTTCAAATTCCGATCGGTGGCCAGATCTGAACTCGCCTTGAAAAATGCTCCCAGATGACCCCCTGATAGTACCCGTAGCACCCTGTTTCAAATTTGATATCCGGTGGCACCACCGGAATGCCCATATCTGCTCACCCAGATGTCCAATCAAGATATGGGTTTCAGATTCGGACTCTCCTGAAAATTCCGGTTCCGGTGAGGTATGATATGTACCCTTATTACCCATTTCCAAATTGGGTATATGGTGCCACCACCGGAATGCCCATATCTGCTCACCCAGTCGTCCAATCAAGAAATGGATTTCAGATTCGGATTCTCCTCGAAATTCCGCTTCCGGTGAGGTATAACATGATGGGGTATGTGCATATCTATTTTTACCAGCCACCGGAATTGCCTGCACCAGCTGCTACGGGCACCCAATCCAAATTTAGATTCCAGATTCAGATTCTACGGAAAATTCCGCTCCTGGTGATATAGGATACATCCTATTCGGAGGTGAAAAATATTTGTACGAAAGCCCGTGAACGGACTAATTGGGCAATACCGTGGGAACCGGGCCATCCCCAGGCACGGGAATGCCGAATAAGGATGTCCCAATGTAGGGGCCACCCATATCCACTGCCATCCCCGGGATCAATTGGTAGGTGGTGGCAATCCCATTTTACCAGCCACCCGCGTCCATTTTGGGCCAGCCACCCGGGTCAGCCACCCAGCCCCGGGGCACCAGCCACCGAGCCCCGGGCCCCTGCTAGGCCAGCCCCGGGCCTGCCAGCCAGCTGGGCAGTAATTGATAATGTGCACAGTAGTAGCTAGACAATAATTAATATTCTATGCAGCAGACAGGTGCGAAATAATCAATTATTGCCCCCAGCTGTAGCTGTAATTTGGACATATAGGCTAACCAGCGGTTGCTGGGGTTATATTGATTTAGGAGGCCAGGTCCACTGCGCAAGGTTCTTCGGGGACGCTTCGTCTTCCACCTCAAACGCGATCAATGGGGAGTCATTAACCGCCATAAAGTTCATTTCGTCGTCAAGGGCTGTGCCGCTATCCCCGGGGTTGATTTCACCAAAACCACGTCTCCGACAATGCGCCTGGAAACCTACCGTGTGGTCCTTCACATCGCTGCGGCTATGGGGTGGCAGGTCCACCAGGTCGATGTCAAGACAGCTTTCCTTCGTGGGACGTTACCTCCGGGGGAGCACATGTTCATGGAACAGCCGAAAGGTTTCCAAGTTGAGGGGATGGAGAGCTGGATTCAAAAGGTCGTGAAGGGCCTCTACGGCTTGCCGAACGCAGGTCGTGTTTGGTACACAGAGCTCAACGACAAGATGGTCGATTTTGGCTATACCAGGATCCCCTGTGAACATTGCTTGTACTACCGCAAGTCTGCGACTGGAAAAATCATGGCTGCTGTTCATGTGGATGATTATATCGCCGCCGTCACCGATGATCTGGAGGCTCGCCGTTTCAAGGATGAACTGCGCTCGGTTTGGGAAATATCCGACTTGGGTATCGCAACTTTCTGCTTGGGGATTGCTATCGAGCGCGACCTGGCCAACAAATTCATTTACCTGTCGCAAACCGCGCTGATAGACAAGACGCTTGCGGTTTTCCAAATGGTCGATTCTAAACCAGTTTCTACACCTATGGAGCCCAAGAAAGCTTTGTCGAGGATCCCGTTGGTACCTTTGTCGGACTCCGACCGCGCCGCGCTCAAAGGATTCCCCTACCGGCGGCTGGTGGGCCTGTTGATGTACATCGCAATTGGGACTCGCCCCGACATATCGCTCGCCGTCGGCAAGCTATGCCAGTTCTTGGACTGTTACAACTTCGAGCATTGGGATGCAGCGAAGCGTGTTCTGCGCTATCTTTGTGGTACACGGACTCTTCGGCTGCGTCTGGGAGGCAATTCCGCCATCGAGATCTTGGGATTCACGGACGCAAGCTTTGCGTGTTGCCCAGATACGCGAAAGTCAATCGGCGCGTATTGTTTCACGCTTGGGAAAACCGGCTTGGTTTCTTGGTCGTCGAGGAAACAGACTACTGTCTCGCAATCTACGACCGACAGCGAGTACATAGCCGCCGCTGTTGGGATTCATATGTAGAAATACATACATACGTACATATTCCTATAGCTCCTGCCTTAAGTAAAATAAATAGATAGTTATCTACTTACTATCCAACGAAAGAGACTGTTCAAACCGCATTCCAGAAAGGCTAGACATAAGGATTCTCACGCTACGAGGAACGGAGCGATCACGTGCTGCATACATGCGTACTTGACGAAGAGTAGCTACAAAGCAAGCCTCCGAACTCTCTACATCATTCTTGCACCTTCCAGTATGTACTTATATATTCTACGACCGTTACAGAACAACTGCGCAGTACAAAGCACAGCTCAATAAAGTCTTCAACGTTCTTAGAATCTACAAACCAGAATTGTATAAATAGCAGCGTACTTGAAGCAATACAACTACACAATTTTAAATCCCCATTTACGTGCGAACACACTCCAACGTCTCATTTGCTCAAATCATAAGTTCACGCCGTGCGCTGTACTCATTTTCGAAGCTCAAATCTCTAAGCCAGTCACGCTACGCGCTATCTGTCTTAGTTATATTCTCACGCCACTTCAGACTTGTGTATTCATTCTCAATACACCAATCCTATCGCATTAACTCTTTCCCTTATCGCTACGTAGCTACTTAGAAACTAGCTACTCCCTCTAACGACTCGTTTCATAACAGCCGCCGAATCGTCGCGCGAGGGTGTCTGGCTCCGACAGCTCTTAATGTCTATTGAAATACCACCCTCCGGTCCGACCCCAATCATGTGCGATAACGAGGCCGCCAATATACTTTCCAGCGATCCTGCTTTCCATTCTCGGTCTAAACATATCGACATCCGCTATCACTACATACGCGAGAAATGTGAAGACCATTCTATCATCATGCGGTACATCCGTTCGGAGGACAACGTTGCGGATATCCTCACGAAACCACTTGCGTCCCCTCAATTCCTACATCTTCGTTCTTTCCTGGGACTGTGCTATATTTGAACACGGTGCTTTCCAGGCGAGGGGGAGTATTCGCGTGTGTTTTGGCTGTTCGTTTTCTCGTTTGGACTCCCTCATCATTTCATTTCATCATTCATACCTATATGTTTCATTTCTTCATTCCTTATCCCGTTCCTCAGGATGAGGGGGAGTTTAGGAGTTGACGCCACATCCTACGTCACGTGCTGTTCAGATATACGTTCGCCAGATTAGTTCTATCCTTTCCTCAGCCGTTCTACTACAACGACTGAGATCGTTTCTATAGAACCTAAAAGACTCGCGGTCAGTCTTGCGTCTGCCCTGGGACTCCGCGCAAGCCATGTCCTCGTGAAAGCCGCCTAGCACAGGAGGATTAAGTCCTGTTCCCACTCTCTTGACGGGCTTGTACGCACTCGCAGCACTCCGCCAGGTTCGTCTCACAACCCACACAACACTTGGCACATAACACATAACACTTGCTTGCCCGCCCACAGATCTACTGGCTCACGTTCACGAACACCTACGAGTTCCCATTCGGCCAGTGCGTACAGGCCCGTCAAGATAATCCCCGCGCGCCAGGGGCGGCTTTCACGAGAATGTTGCTTGCGCGGAGTCCCAGGGCGGACGCAGCGCTGACGGCGAGTCCGCGGCTGAACAATAGGTACTAGAAGGGCGCACTTTCGACCCACGCATTAGAAATCCGAACGTGGATAATCGCAATTAGCGATGAAGCTTACTCTGCAGCACGGCCGAGGTACCACAGCGCATAGCCGTAGGAAGAACTGCCTGGAACACGACTGAGGCGGTCTTTGACTGCGGATTTGTTTTCTGACATGGTGGTAGGGACGTTCAGGACTGGTTGAAATACGCATTTAAGGTTGTTATTTCGCTGCTTGTACAATTACTGTAATATTGTGATGATCACAAAGCTTACTTATGTATGCTACTGCAAGTAATTGTGCGAAATATGTATGTCCGACTACATAGGTAAGGTCAGTCGCGGGAGGTACCGTAGGCGGCGTTCGCGGCGGAGGCATCATCGGCTGGCTGTGATTGAAGTATTGTAGCACCCGAAGGCTTGGCGGTCTTCTTCTCCCTCCCAGCAGCTTCGGCCTGCGCCATCTTTTCCTTCAAAGACAGCCTCTTCTTTGGTGGGGCCGTGGCGGTAGCCTGAGTAAGGGCAGTGCACGTGGAAGTCGGTGGCGTCTTTGTCTTTGTCTTCGCATCGCCCTTGAGACTATTGGGGGCCCGGTGATCCTCTGTAGTGCAGTTGAGATCAGTTTGAGCTTGCACAGGCAGGGGGAAAGGTGGCCCAGATGGGTCATCAAGTCCCCAAGGTCCATCTAGCTCTCCCACTCGAGCCATCTCAGCAGCTTTGCGTTCGGCCTCCCTATTCCTCTCGAAGATAGACATTTGTTTCTCCTTTCTCTCTCGTTTGATCGCATGGGCCCTCGCTTCGGCGTTCTCCTGCTCTGCCTTCTGCGCTTCGCGCTCATCCCTTGCCCTGATTGCCTGCTGTTCAAGTCTCTCCTGTTCCTGTTCGTATTGTAGTCTCTCCGTTTCTCGCATTAGTCTTTCCTGTTCTTGTTCTTTTTCTAGTCTCTCCTTTTCGCGTTCTTCTCTTCCAAAGACATCGTCAACCAGGTCGCGCTTGGTACTGACCGATTTCTGAGGCATGGTACAGCGGCAATTGTCGAGAAGTGCTGCAATTCTCGCGCGCAGGATCGCCTCTCTAGCTTCCGCTATCAAGCTCGCGTTTCGATGACCAAGTCTCCTCGACTCCTCGTGCGTTACAGCTGTTTCGCGGCTGCAAAGAGCCGTACGCGCATCAAGAAGCCACTCGACCACGTTGTTCTTCTCGGAGATGACGATCCACTCGACGGGATCGATGTTATGACGATGGAAATAGATCTCGGATATGGCCCGTAGGCGGATAACGGTCATTTCGTAGCGCGTGCTGATGGATAGTATCGCGGACCATTCGGATAGCGTAAAAGTGGTGCTTGTGAGCATGCTGGTGGGTTATGGTGACATGTCAGTCTACTAGCAACCTTCGTGGAGAATGGGTTACCCGTAATAGAAGAATTTCATGAGACTTGCGAACTCGAGGCAAGTCGTGCCTTCGAGGTAAACGCGATTAACGCCCGGGGTGTAGAATCTGTACGATCCTCGCGATTCTCGATCCAAGAAGAAACTGTGAACACGGAAGATGGTTGACTCGATCTATTAGGGTGGGTGAGTAGGTGTGGCGGAGTGACGAAAGGCGGATAGGATCGGCACTCACTACGAATTCCACCAAAGATTCTGTGAAGTCAAATTCACTGTGGCGACTCAGCCCCACATCCGAGGGGCTGTTGTTGTCCGAGCATGGCGAGCTATCAGATGGATGCGCGGTCTGGCTACCATGCTCGACAATAGTGAGATCGCAGTCATCACTGGCAGGTACTTCTAGGTTCATGGAGGGCAGTGATACAGAGGACTTGAGCTCCGCGAACGAGGAAATTGAAGATCGAGAACTCATGAGGTTAAGGCGTGGAGAATGGAAAGCTCCCGTAGTTTCGGGTTTACACATACAAGCATCCTGCAGGTGGGAATTTGCATTTCATCCGCGGCCCGCGAGATCCAATTAGAAAGCATGCTTGAGCTTGTCGTATCATACCTCATTGCATTCGGAAGAGTGGACGACCAAAAAGAAATCAGAGACCAGTCCCAGTTCAATGCCGAACCGAAGCCTGCTTCTGTTCATCTACCACGAGCGACTTTCTGAGAAGCCTTCATTTTAACTGCCGAGTTTAATGTGATGTATTTCGCATGTCTGCAAGACTCCAGTGCTGTAGCCTTTATGAGTTTGTCTTCGATGAAAGAAGAAATGTGAAGTCAAGAGGGCCAAAAAGTACCGGCACGCGTCGCAGTCTCTTTGTCATTTGATGAAGCGACATCAACCTCCCACCCAGTTTGACCAGCTTGTATTGCATCTTCCTAAGGACCATCTCCACTTCTGTGCTGCATCAGTCCAGGTCAACGCGAAGCATCCGTCATCTCTACCGTCCGGAATTCGAGGCCGCCGTCAAGGACATTCGCACATTGCAAGTAGAGACCCTCGAGTCCACCGGACGCGTCAAGTTGGAGTCATTGATGGAGGTTTAGAACACGCGCAGTACGAATCTTCATCTGAACCTTGACAAGCAGCTAGAATTACAAGATTCCAGAACAATTCACGAAAACGCCCATGATTTTGCGGTCTACCTGCTCATCCGATTGGAACTTGATTAGAATGGCCAGCCAGAGCTGATGGTGAATTCATCTTTTTCCAGGCGACGTTGGACCTGTTGTCTACAACTGGGCTGAGCAGATATCCACCAAAGTCACGGCAAGCACCGCTTCAACATACATTTGACGGATTTCTCGCACCAAGTTTCTCATCCACTCACACAACCACTATGGTCCTGAGCTTCGGTTCCGCCTCCTTCGATGCCTATGTCCCGGGCACGAGCGATATTGACGTATCCTGCTGCATCATCAGCTCCCCCGTCCCGCGCAGCACCTCCCAAGCGCTTCCATCACACCGTCCTCCCGTGTCCTGCACGCAAACTGGAATGCGTGCTCTACACAGCTGCGTCTATGGGCTCGCCATCGCGATTCTCGCAAATCGAGGTCAACTTCAATAGTGGGAGTGCAGGTTCATGTGGACTGGGGGCACACGAATAGAATTGCCCGCGTTGCGGCGTAGCAAGTACATACATTCCAACATCCGACATCCAACATCCAACACCTCGCACATTTACAAGATACCAGGGATGAGCTTGTACGGGACGCGCTTCTCATACGCCGTCCACTGCGCGCCATACCGCGCGGACATGTGCCCCGCGAGGCCGGGGATAGACTGCCCGAGGAGCACGCCGGCCTGGAACAGCGCAAAGCCGACGGTGGCGCCTATGGAGCCCTGTGGAATCAAGAATCGAGAATCAAATGACGACCGTGAGCGTAAGAACGAAGAACGCACCGTCGCGAGAGCGATACCGCTCCGCCAGATCGTGTACCCGCTATAGTTCGGGTGCCGCACCAGAGACCACAGGCCGGCGTCGACGATCTTGCCCTTATTCTTCGGGTCCTTTTTGAAGGTCTTGCGTGACTCCTCGGAGAGGCTCTCGATGAGTAGGCCGACAACGAACATGCCGATGCCGGTCCACTGCTTCCACCCCAGCGCATCAACGAAGCTTCCAAATCCGGATCCGTCGAGGTTGGTGAGGTCGGGAACATTGGAGGTAGTAGCGAGGGCCTGGACGGCGCTGATAGTGATGAAGGTGTCGACGACGAGGTTGTACAGAACGACCTGGACGGCCTGGCCGAAGGGGAATTCGTACGTGTTTGTAAACGTGAGCCAGTAGACCTGCAGGCGGACAAGTAAGTATTATGTGCCAAGTGTGTTGGTTATGAGACGAACATGGCGGAGGGCTGCGAGTGCGTACAAGCCCGTCAAGAGAGTGGGCACAGGACCTAATCCTCCGGCACCAGGGCCGGCTTTCACCAGGACGTTGCTTGCGCGGAGTCCCAAGGCAGACGCAGTGCTAACGGCGAGTCCGCGGCTGAACAACATGTACTGGAAGTGCGCACTGTAAATTTCGAACCATTAATTAGTGATCTAACGCGGATAATCACAATTAGCAATGGAGCTTACTCTGCAACACGGCCGAGGTACCACATCGCATGGCCGTAGGGAGAGCTGCCTGGGACACGACTGAGGTCCTTGACTTTGGATTTGTTTTCAGACATGGTGGTAGGATCCTTGAATACGCGGGACTGTAGTTGTTATTATTTAATGATATGGTTGGAATCAGGTGCATTTATAGTTGTTATTTCGCTGCTTGTTATGATCACAAATCACATATCGCAGAGTAATAAGCTACTGTATACGGGCTCGTATTATCAATCCCTACGCGCGTACACTGCGAATAATTAGTAATTGTGCTTGAATTGTGCGAAATATCTCTGACTGCCTTCCATCAGCTCATACGTCAACGAGTTAGTAAACGTTGGCAATTGCGCCCACGTCAGTAGCATGATCATTACTTTGGAAAGTATCAATATTGTACATATGGTGGAATTCGACATCGAAAAATTATTGGACCATGTTCCGAAACATCTAGCGACATTAAGTCCTCGGCCTTGTTGTATTTTGCTTTGCTAGTAGGTGTTTCAGCTGGAGCGAAGAAGGCAGCACTGGAACTGAGCGGAGGAGGAATATATTCGGCAAGTTTGGTGGGTGAAGTGGCGGTGGCAGCGGCAACGGGAGGTACATTTACAGTGGTAAATATATGAGTATCCGAATTAGCTGCTGTAGCCGCTGGTATTGCAGCCTTGGTGGTGGTTGTGCCTATCTGGAATTTGTAGCTGCTGTCGACTTTGGCGTTGACTGACTTCGGCTGGCCAGTAGACTTTTATATCCTCGGGCTTCTGGTCCTTGGACGGGATAGTTGCGGGATCTGACTCCGCTGTCGTTTGGGGTGCTTTGACAGGTACGACGGCATTCGCGACGGAGGCATCTTCGGCAGGTTGTGATTGAAGCTGTCAGGCTGTGATTGAAGCTGTCACTGTCAGAATATGGCTTGGGGAGGAACCGTTCGATCAGTCTTATTACGTGATTTCGTAATGCACCATATTCAGTAGCCTCCTCCGTCAGCCCGGGTGTGGCGGTAGCCACATCCCCTGCCCCGAGTCACAGCATGGCCCCGCCGAGCGTTAGCGAGGCTGTTAGAGATTCGGGTTAGAGGTTCGGGTTAGAGGTTTTGGTTAGGAGTTTTGATTAGAGGTTTTGGTTAGGGGTTAGTGGTTAGGGTTAGTATTTAGAGGTTGGGACAAGGATATTTATTTCTGGGGAGGGGAGGGGGCGGGAGCGGGGTCAGGTTTGGGTTTAGTTTAGTTTAGTTTATATTTATGGCAAAGAAATGACTCGATAATAGTGATCCTAATAGTATACTGTGACTAGAGACAAGGAAATAGTTCACTGTGGTAGCAGCCACATCCGGGCTGGCCGGGTTACGGTCAGGGACATACTAAATATGGTGTGTTACGACACCACGTAATAAGACTGATCGAACCATACCTCATGGCTTGGGTTGCAGCGGATAGGGGCTTCGGCGATTGGAGATCGGATTAGATATATCTAGCGGATTACATTGTTTGTCTCCTTGTTGAAACCACCACATCCTTAGTCCTATCAGGCGATGCCTTAACCACCATCACTTTATTTAATATCCGCCACTGCTCAACTCCACCCCCTCACGCGAGATGGACCACTGGGTGCAGTATCGTAGCCGTGGGAATCTCACAAGTATTCTATCAGAAGCACTGCAGGGCTCGACGGCTCAGCGGCTTCTTCTAGCTTCTTCTTCCTCACAGCAGTGGTCTGCAACTGTGCCACCATCTCCTTCAAAGACAACCCATTTGGTGGCGCCGAGCCCTTTGCCTTTGCCTCGCCCTTGAAACTTTTGGGGGCCGGGTGATCCTCTGCAGTATGCTTGAGATCGGGCTGAACTTGCACAGGCATACCAATCACATGGGTCATTAACACAAGCCAAGCTTCCGAGTCGCAGACCTCAAGCTTTATCTAGTTCTCTCACTGACTCTCATGTGCAGCAAGTCCAAAACACGTCTTAGCTTTAACTCATATCCACCCACAGGCATTCGTTCCTGCAACTCTCCCAGCCATGAGAAGGGGATAGGAACAGGCTGGCCGCTGCTCGAGTGGAGGGGTCCTATGGTCGGGCAGTATGTACGTATTATCCTTTCACATTTCCCTCATTCCATTGTGTCCTATCATACGCACGTCGTACCCCTAGTTACATGCCAACAATATAATTATTATACCAATTCCCCACTGCCCCGTCCCTAAATGGCCAAATGAGCAGGTCAAATAATAGAGGAGCTGTGCGGGAGCTTAGGCAGTCTATTTTGGACGGGCCGAGACATCCTAGGTTCAATCGATTTTGACCGGAGCACAATTTCGCTTTGACCTGAGGTTAAATCTGCATTTTATCCGCCCCCGTTTTTAAACTACGGGCACGATTTCGATTGCGCTAGATCTCTTCAGTTCAAACGCCGGCTGGCCAGATTATCTGGCTGTGTACTCAAAGTAGCACGAGGGATCTTTCAACACCAAATTATCACTGCAATACAGTCAGAGGCTCATAAGGTTTTCAAGCTGTGGAAGGCTCAATTGTTTTTGTTCACAAGATGATAGACTAAATTTAGCCAATTATTTTGCTCATGTTCAGTTGAAACTTGAAAAAGATGCTCTGTTCACAAGAAGATAGGGGATGACTCAAAATTCAGTTCATGGCCGTCGATGGAGCCCTATGCGGCATTCAGAGAGGGGTACAACTGCGGAAGATGCATAGGGGGGGATGTGGCGGGAGAGCGAGACCGACCAAGAGGTCTGGTGCGCCACATCCTGGAACATAATCGCGCTGGCGAGTTGATTAGATCGGTTCCTAATTGGTTCCTAATCCCAAAAGGATTAGTCCGGCGGCCGGATCCCATCGAACAGGACAGCCTCAGGAGGCCTCAGGATACCGGAATCGGCTCGGCATCGGGATGAAAGGCGTTATGCCCGTTGGCGGTTCGGACTTCGAACGTTAAGTTTCATTCGCTACTGCAATTCAGTCCTTTAAGCTTAGGCTTATTACAATCCCCGTTTCATAAATTGATTCGCAAGATGAAATAACCGCGTCCCTTCTATAAACGGGGAGGGGGGCTACACTGTGGTCATACTTGCCGCTTGCCGTGCGCTTGTGATGTAACAATGGCATCCCTCGGATTCCTAAGAGTTGTGAGTAGTCAAAATTTTTATGCCCGATGTGCCGTATAATCGTATTACCGTTTACGGTTGTATTACCCGTAATTGGCTCGTAACCTTTCCGTTGGCCCCTTCAATCTTGTCAATATGCGTTATCTGCAGGCTCCTACAGACTCCGACTTATAGATTTCTTGGGGGTTCTGTTCCAACAGTTGGAACCAAGGTCCTCCGTTTACTGCCTGAGCACCGAGCCCAGGGCGAGGATGCGAGTACCATATGTCCATGTGTTTTGCGAGCATCCCGTTGTACACTAGAAAGCTTAAGCTGCTCGCGAGAGAACCAATATAGCGAAAGAGCCTCCGAGAAATCTTGGAGTGCGTTGGAAATACCCAGAGTCTAATACGGTCACTGACTCAGGCACGGTACGGTAATAGGTCGCAACGACCCGTATATTCATTGTACGGTCGTAACAGTTTACGGTACGGTGACCACCCCTGTAAAATTAGCGGCCAAAAATGAACAAATTTAAAGGGGCTTGAGATCTACTTTGCGCGTCGCGGCGAACCAGCGGCTACAGCGGGAGCAGGCGGGAACGTTACCAATTCAAGCTTAGCGCCTCCGAAATTGAATCGGAGTTATAAGAGGGTACACTCCTCCGAATGGTCCCCCGCTCCCCCGCTACATCATATACCCCCCCTCGCAGCCGTCCTCGCATCTCTTAAAGTCGTCTCAGCAGCCCCAGGTGTGGGAATGCAGGCGACTTTCCCCCCAATACCCCTTTTGGATATAGATACAACATTGCAGCAGACGCAGATCGCGATATATATTATCCTGGCCTCGTTGACGGTACGCTACCCTCCTATCTTTTTTCCGTGGCGCACTGCTCAGCAGGCCCTAGGCTGTGATATGGGACTGGCTGCTTTCCCTGGCCGAAGAGTATAGAGTAATGAAGAGATGCGGGCGAAGTGCTGCTACTTTTGCTTATTTTACAGCACGGGCTAGCGCTTTGATACTATGCGTGCTGGTGTACATCTTCTATACAGGAATTCCCGGTAAGTCTTGTCTATATGTATGGGCGCTGGCTGTACTTACCGGCACCTAATCATTGCAGACGGCGATAGTTGCTTTGGGATATTCCATGGCACTTCCATCATGATCGTACTAGGAAATGCTGCCAAAGCGTACCTCTTCCTTCTTCGCGTCCGTGCAGTCTATGGCGGTTCTACACTGGTGACATTTTGCGTTGCGACGGGGGCATGTGTCCTGGTGGGCTCCCGGTTGGCAGGCATGTTCTTGGTGCACGTTTCTGTGAGTCGTGCGAAACCGATCACTGGAGTTCATTTAACTCATGCATGATCTGATCGCAGCCGTTGGCACATACTCGGTTCTGTCAAGTCAATGCTATCGGATCACTGTCTGCCATTGCCCTGTGGTTCAATTGGGTATATGACACGTGTGTCTTTGCCGCGATTTCCGTCCGGTTGACCTCCTATACGAGGTCGACAACCACCGTTGGAACCCTGTCAATCATCCGTGGGTACGGGCTTCCTCGCACGATGCGCCATGTTCTTCAGGATGGTCAGCTTTACTACGTGTACGTCCCAGTCCTCATTTCTGTGCTTGGCAACCTTAATGAGACCATCATCAGCACCGTTTGCGCCTTCATGCTCTTAGCAGCCATCATGGCTGTTTTACCACACGCCAGCCCAGTTTATCAAGCAGCTTTCACGATACCACCATTTGCTATGGAGAGCAACATGGTGTGCAAGATGTTTCGTGCTATGATTATACGTTCTCTGGAATTTGATCCGAGAGGGTGTCTGTCGTTATCGGAAGCATGCACAAACGCCATGACGAGTTTTGAGCAGGAAACGACGTTGGAACTAAACACACGGGTGATGGTGGTCGATTCCGAGGATGTTGGTTATGATTTATATGTGCGCTTCCGATTCTTTCCTTGTGTACATCTGACTGATGATTTGTTTCTGGCAGTCGCGAAACTCTCATTAATGTCCGATAAGCCACGCGTATACACTGGCTCGCCGGCGCAGTCCTTTCAGTTTACATTTGCGGCGAAGGCTATTGGGAATATATCCCGATTATTCACGGAGTCAGCTATCAACGGAATCGCCCTCCCGCGAAAACTATATTACCACCGGCGCCGCAGTCTGTTCAGGAGGTGCCTCACGCCCGTCCCCACAAAGCCATCACCGTCGTTCTTCTTGTCAATAATATGTGTGTTTGTTGTTGTTGACGGAGAGCTCACCGTCCCACGTACAATAGGTTATAAAGTCGCAGGAAACCCACAGAATGTGACCATTCACAGGCCATTTTGCTTCCTCGGCTGGATCATGAGAAGTGTTGATGTATTTTGAGGAGCGACCCTGCGTTTACTACTGAGTGTCTTGTTAATAATATGAATATCGCTGCGAGTTGGTTATAATCACACTGTGGAAACGAGAGTTTCGGAGCCTGAATGAGAAACTTAGACTCGGCGCGAGAAATCAGTGTGGAAGCGATGTTCGCTCTGACTTTGGTGGATAGCTGCTCAGCCCAGTTGTAAGCAACAAGGTCCAATGTCACCTCGAGGACGAAGTTCTGGCCGGCCATTCAACTCCAGTCCCAATAGGATGGGTAGGTAGACCATGAATTATAGGCGTTTCTTGAGTCGTTCAAGGCATCTTGTGATTCCAGCTGCTTGTCAAGTAAAAACATCATTATCGTCGTCATTTATCGTATGCGTACTCGTGGCTAGAGCTGGCGTATGGCCCGGCAAATCATCCGGAACGTAGAGCGCGAGATGGGCCTGGATCGAGCTGTCCACTGTGCTCGTGCTCAGCGGCCCTGTTTGTATGGCTGCCCTCTAAAAATGACGATGAGAGGCAAGTACAAGACAGAAAGGGGTGTTTAGAAAGGCTTACAAGAGCAAAGGCAACCCCGCGGTAGACGTAGCCAAAGATATCTTTGAATTCTGGATGGGTCTTCGTGACGATGGCCCGTGCTGGGAGGACCGAGACCGCAACATTGAGGACATGGTCCCCAGGAGCAGACGGCACTGGAGTCGACAGAAGCTTAACCGTCTGCTTCTTTATCTTCTGTGAAAAGAGTCAGCACGAGATAAGAACCAACATGAAATGAAAGCTTACCGCACGATTTGCCTTCTCAATCTCACCCACATCCTGCCCGGCCCTTTCGACGTCGCCCAAGTCATCCTCCGAGCTTCGTCGCTTCCCTTTAGCCTTCGCGCTCCTACCCGTCTCCTTCACATTCACAGCAGCCTTGGTCCCGAAGACATCCTCATCCTCCTCAGCGCTGTCCTTGGCTTTCCCCTTCTCGGGCGCATCCAAGGACAGCACAATAGCCGGTTCCAGCGTGGCTCGCGAGCGCGAGCGCACAGGCACATCCGGGATCTTGAAAACGGCATTTCCTGCACCATCGCCCTCCTCGATGTTCAACAGACTGCGCGAGCGCCCGGGCCCCGACGCGCCGCGCACAGCCGCTCCGAGCATGACACCAGGATCCTCGAGCGCCGCGCTGTGCCGCCGCTGCAGCGGCTCATTGTTGGCGGGCTTGTCTGTCTTCCTGCGCTTTGGGTTCACGGCGTGGATAGTTGAAGACGCGCGCTTGGAGGGGCCGGCGACTGCGTGGCTGGAGGACAGCGAGCGGGAGAACGAGATGGGGATCTTCCGTGGCGTTGGGTCGTCGGGTCTTGGGAGCCGCAGGCGGTTGGTGGGGACGGTCGGTGATGCGGCAGGAGGGGTGGGGGATATACGTGCTACGTGCAAGTGCAGCGTTCCCTGGTTTGTAATACCGTGCGCAGGGGCGGGTGAATTGAGCATGTGCATGGTGGTAGGCGACTCAGGAGGTCTGGGCGTGGAGACTGGCTGTGTGTATATTACAATCTCGGTCGTGTCAGGACCATCTGAGGAAGCTTCAGTATAATGCGAGTAGACAGCCGAATCGTGCACGTACTGCTATCGCCCAAGGCCACCTTGACACCCGTGCATGATCTGCCATCTTTGAAAGCAACACCAGACAAACAAAATATGTTCTCGAAGTAGATCTGCGATAGCGTGGCTTCAGCATGTATATCTCTTGGTAACGCGTTTCAGCACGGGAGTAGCAGCAGAGGAAGAAGGAATACTGACAGCTGCACTCCTCCACTGTAATCCACCCATCCTTCACTCAAGCTTACGACGCCTAAAAATCGCAGGGTGCGCCGCCCGCGCATACTTTCCAGCGCCAGTGCAAGCGGGTTCTCAAGCAAACTGAGGCAGAATCCAGGTGTGCCCTTGTTGGTGTCATATCCAGAGAAGGTGAGGCCATCAAGAAGAAGGTGCGAGTCCGGGAGAGAGAGGGCACCGCGGTAGAGGAGACGGCGGTGGACTGGCTGGGGCCTGGGCGGTGTTGCATCTGTGATTTTGATGATTGGCTGAAACTCGGGTATGATGGTGGTCGTTGCTGGGATAGTCCCCATGGACTTGGATGGGCCGGCGAAGAGATAGGGAGAGATTAAGGGTGGATATGTTATCGACGTGGTGGTAGCAGACGCGACTACATAGACGCGACTCGGACAGCACGCGTCAAATTTCGACCCTACTTATCAGGAGTTGCATCAAAGGAAATTTCAAGTCAGATTCTCATATTATGGTACTATGTGTGTAGTGTATGAGGAAAGTAATTGGTGTGAAAGTGATAGTGACATGTTATACAGGGATTGTTGTGAATTTCTACACGGTAATGAATTAGTGGGCCAAAATATTGTGATATAGAGTGGAATGGTCGAGGATAATAGTGCAAAATGACAGCAAGAAAAAAGATGACCATCAAACAAGAAAATAACAAGCACCCGCAAATCCACCTTCAAACGGGAGCCGCGAAAGGATCATCCCCATTCAATGGAGAGCTTTTCGGCCACCCAAGTGCTTCCAATTTCCCGCCTTCAAGCAAATTCAAGAATCTTTGTGCAGCATCCGTGAATGGGGAGAGCCGTCTAGCTGCCTCAAAGAGGCTCTGAGGCGGTGGAGATCTCGAAGCTGATTGGGGGCCGGCGGCGGTAGGAGATGTAGAGGGAGGCGGAATGATCAAAAGACTGATGCGCTGGATAGCATCTGAGATGGGTGTAGGTTTTGGCGGAGCAGGGGCGGGTGGCGGCAGCGGAAGAGCATGGTGGGGCACCGGATTAGGTTGAACCCGCGGTGCTTTCACCACAGGGATAGCGGGTGGAGGTGGCAAGTCAATATCCATCTCATCAATATCTAACTCACGCGGAGTCGTAGTACTAGTAGATGGGTCGGATTGCGCGAGTATTTCCCATTCAGGGACGATTTGAGAATCAAGTTCCATGGCTGAACCGTAGGCGGGTCCAAGGGGTTCCGGGGAAGTCGACTCCGGAGGTGTCAGAGGCCTGTATGAACTCGACGGGGTCTGCGATGAATCGAGGGCCTGCTGATGACGAACCCAGGCTGTGACATCATCAAGTGCAACAACACGGCCTTTTGCCTTTTTCGTGAGTCGCTCCGCCCATAATGCGATGATGTCCGGGTTGGGATTGGGGTTATGGGACCAAAGTACAAGCAGCTGAGCATGTATTTTCGTTTTGATAGAAGGAAAAACTTCAAAGAGAGCTTGTGATAAGATTTTGACGCTAAATGGATAATAGAATTGTGTAATCAAGACTTACGGAGATCTGCCACCACGGGGATCATATCTTTTTGCACGGTTGCTTTTGTGACGCCGCTTTTGACGCGAGCCGTCTTGAACCAATAGGTGAGTTGTCTGCCTGTATAGTGGTCGCATCCTTCAATGGCGCGGATTTGACTTAGCAGCCCCTCCTTATCCGGAGGCGATAAGTAGGGAGACCTATCGAAATAATCTGTAAGCCGAAAGTGTCAGTACACTTTCCAGACTATATTTTAGATATGTAATTAATGAAACACACCTTTAAGAATATTGGCGGCTACTTGTGGTAGGCGAAAGTTGTTGCGCTTTACCGTCGGCTCCGAGTCGGCTGGGCCTGCAACCGCAAAACTTGGGTCCATGAACGGAAACGGAAGGACCTCCGATAGTCCAGAAGGACGAGAGAGGTTGGTTGAATGAAAGTTGAGACAAGATTCGAGGCAAAGAGGGTAGAATCAGACGTCAAGAGTAGAGTGCAAGAATGGGTGACGGTGACCTTGTCGTCGAATTTCGATCTATTCGGCAACTATGTATGCGGCGTCGATAGTGGAGCAACCAGAAAAAGTAAACCCTGTGCTCAGGTTAGGGTCCCGTTTACGCTTTAGCGTGGTAGGTATTCCCCTCTTTGTCAACTTAGCCATTCGTTAGCATTACTTACGTCTCAAGTGTCAATAAGACGGTGGCCTCGCAACGCTGAGAGCTCCCATCTGGTTCCCATCACGCTGGTAGCTCCCATTGCCAGAACCGAGAAAGGTAGGATAGTCGCGTAATTTCGGGATAACGGTATTATGCATGCTCTATACAGAAGCAGCTTGATAATCCCTGAGGATCGCACCACTCAACCTGAAGTGTCTGACTGGTGGCAGATGCCTGCGACGCGCACCAGCGAATATGAGAATCACTGGATTTAGTTAATCCTCCAGGAATCCTCGCTTTATCATCCCCAGAGAAATGCAATCATATGTACTGTATAACAAACCGCCGACGGCGTCTGCAAGCTAGACCATAAACAAGACCTTAACCGGCCCGAGTCGCGTCGCGTCCAAGTCCGGAATCAAGTCGCGTCTGCTACTGTACCCTTTCGGTCACATGTTCGCTATGAGATACAGTTCAGGCGATGGTTACCGTTTCACTGTCAAAAAATGTTCAGTTCAAAAAGTATAAGTATTCACATCCAGCGCGGCCCAACATATCCGCAGAGATCGTCGCCATACCAAGTTGCATATCTACTTTGCCTAAACACTTCATCTCGAGGTTTTCAGATGACACTATCACAAAGCATACGGTCAGGGCCTCAGGCACCGGTCAGAACCACCTTTGGCACAGTTTTCGGGGCCTAATTGCTATCCCGTTCGGCTCAGAAAAGCCAGGGCTGCACACGGCTGGGCAAAAGCACGAAGTATATTCACGGCCGAAGGTACGGCTTCGAGAGTACTGAATGAATGCAACTTCATTTTACACTGAAGAATCGAACACGCTCTCAAATTCCCCATCATCTGCTAAAAATTCCACGGATTTTGTCCCGGGAAATCCCACACGTCCCTCATATCAGTCTAGTTCAACCCGTACCGTTACTCGTTACAGCCCGCCCCGCATGTTCTGTTCAGGGTACCCTGTTAGGCGTAACTAAACATGTGGTCGAAATAGTACAGTATTATCAGAGCTCATTTCACCTGAAGCTGTTTATGTAATCTCGAGGGTATGTATAATATATAATACCCTAATGAATATAACGTCGAAGATGATTCAATCTTGCCGCCACCGCAGAACACTGGCACCTACGCCATATCATACACATTCCAACTTAGGTTTAGAGACCACTCTCCTTAAGAAACATGACCCAATCCTCATCAATGCCGTTAGCGTTGTTTAACGCCGCCCCCGGCTCGCCGATATTGTCCAAGTCCCATGCATGCGTTGCGAGAGTTTCAGCATAGAGCTGCCGCAAGTGGTCTACCGAGGTCGAATCATGGGGGAAGGCGGTCGAAGGCGCCGGATACGGAGCTTTCTCTGAAGGTAAATCTGTGGGCGTCTGGAAGGAGGGGAAATCAGAAACCGGCAGGAAATGCAATGATTTTGTTACCCTTGTTGGGAGCGGCTGATCATGAGAGGCGTAAAAAGAATTTGTTGAAGCTTCGTGATTCATGAACCCGGGCACAGTTCCAGCCTGAGGGACGCTGGATATGTACTCCATAAGAGATGGGTGAACATCGGGCATCTCCATCATTCCAAGGTTGGCAGAGGACTGTGATGATTGTGATGAGACGCTGGGTGGCGAATGAAATGTGACTGGAGGGTCGGAGGACAAATTTGCGGCCACTGGTGCGTCGTGCGCCGCCAAAGGCACTTTCTGAGAGAGCATTCTGCTGATCAAGCGGCGATTCTGGCCACTGAATATCGCCAACTCGTCTGCATTGCCGTCTTGCTCGGGTGATATCCGCAAGCTCTCCGTGGGCGGCTCGGCACCGTTACGGTGCTGTGCGAACAATAACAACGCTTTATCCTGCACTCTGTGTAAAATGTCCTGAATAACGGGCATGAGTCCTCTGTTTAAACAAATCGGAAACAAATAGTCCTACCATGCCAGTTCGCACACGGGGTAAAACCTTAGCACCGTTCTCGAATAATTTGACTGCAATAATCAGCTCAGAGAACGCCTGAGGCGCGAAAATTGAGGTCGGTGCTCTCATTACTACCAATCCGGTCATCATCTTTCAACACATCATCAGTGAGTCTCAATATGATATGAATGCCATTCAATGACACTAACCGCGGCAGAGAATAGCTGAGCCCACATGGTCCACCATCTAACACAAATATTGTTAACAAGGTTCAAGAGCGAGCGCACAGCTTACATGCCTCGTGTAAAACTCGGGGCAATCTTTGATGTATTGGGCACTGGATCGAATGACAGACGACGCACATCTTGTGGCCGCTAGGAAAGATGTCGCATACGGACTGCAGAGGGGATTGGTAGGGTGGTCGACAAGTGCCCGAGCAAAGTAGGTCTTGTGGATGTATAACATGGTGATGGTGCGGACCATTGCAAGGTAACCGCCTTTGAAATGTATGTTCATACTCGCGTCGCCGTCACCCTCTCTTCCCAAGTAGAAGTTCAAAGCTGGCGGCAGTGGCATTTCGCGGACCTTCCGGTCCAATTCAAGGATGGTTTTATAATCCGGCGACTTGGCACCTATAGTCAGTTCAAGCACGGAGCCAAAAATATTCTTGTTGAATTCATATTTCCATTTCCAAACTGCTCGAAGTCGTTAGAATTGATTCGATCACAACGTTGACTCAACATACATTGACCTTCCGGGTCTGAGTCACTCCCCGCTTGTGGCAGGGCACAATCCACGTAAGACAGTCCTATGGCAGGTGGGCGGCCAAGTGCTAAACTCTACTGAATAGTGAGTAAATTAAGCACATGTATAGCAGTGTGCAACACACATGGTGCATGTCTACAGAGTACATCTCCCAGAAAAGTATTCTTCGTCGTTCAGCCGTCGCGAGATCCATGTTCCACCGCGCAGGGTCACGATCTATAATGAGTGAATATCGAGGTGCCGCAGTGAATCGATTCACGCACGCATTCCAAGCTATTTTATGAATGCTTTAAGCGAGGTTACCAAAAGCCATGACTGCATCACTTACACTTTGAGCGACTTTACATCCCAGGGACGAGAGCATCCAGACACTTTCTCGTGAGTATCGCTGAGTGGAGATACTGCAATAAGAGGACATGACCAGGATGGCTTGAACTGTCTCCACCATTGGTGAGTCGAAGATGGAGCGGAGCGCTAAGGCAGCGCGAGCGCAATGGTGATAGCGATCTCCCTCGTCGGCCATTGCTGGTATCGTCAGATCCACAAGACATCCCAAAGCGAAGATCGAATATAGGACCGAGATCTTGTGGGGTGAAATCTCTGTGGCGACTAAATAATCTGAATTTTCCCGTTCCTGCTTGGCCATATATACGGGATTGAGAATATCCTGTATCAACTCTTCTCGTTGCACAAGCTGAAAAAGCCAAGAAGCTTGCTCCAAGAATGTCTCGCAGAGACTCCACGCACGAGGTCTCGATGGGAGACACGATAATAGCATGTTTATCGCAATTTCAGCTGTTTCAGGCCCAGTCGGGCACCCACTACCCACAGGGAACATAGCCGCCAGGTTGTTAAGAAGTTCTGGAACATCTTTGTTTCTTGCGCTGTTCTCTAATGCCGATTCTTCCTAAAAGTGCAGGGCATTTAGGGAGCACACTTCGAGACTGTACAGATGTGACACTTACCGACAGCAAGGTCTAGGCGTTGCAAGAAGTTTCTTCACTGAGCCGTGTCATTTTGAGATGAAGGAAAGGGGGACAAACCTCAGATCCTGCGGATGCTCCAAAATATCGAGACTCGCCACTGTCGCCAATCGTCATAGTCCCAAAGGCCTCCACGGTTTCAGCGAGCGAATTTTTGGGGGGATCAGGCTCTACAGATCGTGGCTGTTCCGAACCATACTTGATCGAGAGCATATCATCTCGCAAAAGGTAATGCTTTTCTGAAGATATACTCGATTGGAGAAGCGCCAGTGCATCCTCTAACAGGTGGATGCGATGGCTCATCTCAGATATCTGTCGAAGATGTTCTTCCGTGTCTGTGGGATTGTATCTAAGCCGTGTAAGGGATCCGTCTAACCGTGATAGATATAGCTAGTGGCAGACGTACGAAGCCGATCTTGATTCCTCACGGTTCGGAGCGTCACCATGGGGACATGATGCCTGGCACCCTCTGCGAACGCAGGCACCGCATGGTATTTTCTGAGGTCGTGATTGGCATGTTAAATTTGAGAAATTCTGCGCTGCATACCTTATCGCATTTCAGTTTAAGCCTCTTGCATTCAACACAAGAAAGCTCTCCGCGGGCACGTTTTAGCTCTTCTGTATCTGAAAGATTGTATCTAAGAATGATGTGAGTCATCTGCTCGTGCAGCTGCCGATAGAAACGCGGAAGCTACTACCTTGTACCACCGTTTGCAAGGCTGCCGTGGGGGCATAATGACTGGCATCCTCTGCGAAGACAGGCTCCGCATGGTACTTTCTGGAGATAAATCTATCAGAACGTTGTATTAACAAGATTTTGATATAGTGAATCACCTTGTCGCATTTCAATTTCAACCTCTTGCACTCCGCACAAGAAAGCTCTCCGCGATTGCGTCTCAACTCGATCTCCTCTTCTGCAGCATTTTTACGAGAAGTGTGCCTGTGGATATAGGTATCTCGAGTGGTGTTATTCATTATCATGCGAGTTCCACTGGCATGTTATGTCAGAGAATGAAGCGTATGTGTGATGTAGTACCACACGTGCGCACTTACCGGTCCCGAATCCTGGTCCTCGCACTTCCAAGCGTAGATGAAACTTGGTTGATATGCACTCCTGTCTTTGACTAGAGTGCTGTATCAGAGCTGCCGTCTTGTAGGAAGAATGAGGCAAGGAGCTGCGCACTGCGGTTGTCGCGAGCGGTCGTTGCGACTGCTACCGATCACGAATAAATTAGTCCGCGCGTCGCGTCCAGCGCCGTCTCGCTCCCACATCTCTACAGCACGCATACTGTCACCTTCTTTTTCTCTGACATTCCTAGTACATCGTGCTACATGGACATCTGGGAGGTTCAGGATGGACTATCGAATTTTACAGGCACAAAGCTTTGAAGTTTCTAAGCCTTACAACAAAATTAAACTCACGAGTGAATCGACCGACTCAAACTGCTGGCTTGTATGTTCTATGTCTTTTCTCTCTCTTCCAGGCGCTAAATCATCTCAATATAATTTGCGCATATGGACAGTCCTAACCTACTTCAGAAAAACCAACGCCTACATTTAAACGCTGCGAAGAATACGGTCGATATCCAATCGATAACCTTAAGCTGGACTCGTGGTTCGCCCGAGAACAACTCTTGCCAAGAATGAATCAGGACATTCCAATAGCAAACACAGCTGGATGCCTATGAAAATTAGACATGACCTAAACGCTGTGAAGCTATCAACAAGGCCAGTGGCAGCACCAGTGACACCATTGATTCAGGGGACGAGCTTGGTCAACTTCTTGGGCCATCCTCGTAAGCCCCTTTTCAGTGCACATTTCAGAGTAAAATTACTCGTTCCTCACACGAGATCTCGAAACATATCTTGGCAGTGTCATGCTGCTTGACCGAATGCCCATATTAGACACTATCATCTGTTGGACGGCAGTTTTGGAACGCAATCGCGCCGAGGAACTACCAATAATGTGCGAAATTGGGTGGCGGGGGATTTGGCGAAGGCCACAGATATTCTGGGGCAAACCCCAGTGAGCGCGTATCGACCGATGCCGCCAGCCGAGCCTATGTTTGCCGACATGCGGCCCTATTCGCAGCTGTCACCTACTGGGTAGCAGCCGAAGCTTCAAATTGAAGCCACGGCCGTGCGCGCTGAATTTTCTCGCATCGAAGACAATACCCATGCTCAACCTCAACCCTAACCTGAACAGATCTTGGGGAGGTCGTGAATTGGCGTGAAGTCAGGGCTCGAGTTTGGCTTGAAACAGCTTGTTGATTTGTCAGGAGTTGGGGAGATTTATCAGGGTAAGCCCTGTTATCTACAAATGACTGATGCACAACGCACTCATTCTTGCTACCCAGATCACAATGCCATCTTCACTCCGTTCCTCGCTTCCCCTAAATTATGGACGCTTGATTCGATATTAAGAAAAGAAAAGAAAAGAAAAGAACGAAGTGGAAAGCAAGTGCTTGTTTGTCTTACTTTTTCATTCCCACAGTGCATTGTAAATGCATCTCAGAATTAATTGGCCACGCAATCAATTGAGAAGGATGACACAGGCCCATAAGTAAACATAGTTAGGACCAATCCTACTCGCGAATTGCAGGATGTTTGGCAATGGCGGAGTGCTTTGTCACCGCTCCCGGACAAGTCAGCTTTATACATCGGCACGCTCTCCCTCGCACACAGCGTTGTAGGTATGCCGCCGACACTTCTATTTGTGCGAAAGTACTTCAATATTTGTTACCACGCTGTAAGCCACGCTCAATCTTACTTCTGCCAAAAATGTACATACTAAACCTAGCTTGACTTGCAGCAATATACCATTTCACGAGGAAGCATCCACATCAAATTCGCAGACGATCAACGGGGTCTCCTGGCTATCAACTCGGCTTCCTTAAAGAGTGTGTTAACATACGTGCTAATCTTTTAGAATGATCACTTAGAACGGACCTTCTCTAGCGAGGCAGATATCGCCAATGACGCTGGGGCTACAAGAAGGCCCGTGAGATTGCCCGCCCGCCGCAAACACTGCGGATATCCTGTACTCGGACGACGACGAGGTCACACTGGAATTATACAGTCGACAGGCTGGTAAGTGTACGTACTCATGGGAATATTCATTATCATGACACTTTGTGCTATCAGTCCAAACCGCTTGACATTCGGTAGCGCCAGATCTTCCACAGTTCAACTTAGGATCAGAGACCACTCTCCTTTAGAAACATCACCCAATCATCATCAATGCCGTTGGCGCTGCTTAATGCATCCCATGGATCTGTTGCAAGAGTTTCAGCATAGGGTTGTTGCGGATCTACCGAGGTCGAATCTAGGAAAGCGGCGGAAAAATCCCGATAGGGAAATTCCTCTGGAGTTAAGTCTGCGGGCATCTGGAAGGGGGGGAATTCAGAAGCTGGCATGAAATGTGATGAGTTAGGGACCCCT